>PVJH01011663.1:0-67816 GCA_004026705.1 Nesogale talazaci | reverse complement strand
TCCTTAGAAGAGCTTCCCTCGGGAGCTCAACCCTCGGTTCTCTGGGCAGAGACCAGGGACCTTCTAATGTGTGTTCCATATCTCTTAGGGCACCCATGCAGGGGCTCTGGAGGGACAGCAGTCAAGCCCTGGCCGCTAAGCAGAAGGCCAGTGGTTCAAACCCACCCGTCACCCCACTCCACTTTCATAAAGATTACATACAACCCTGCAAACCCAGTGAGTAGTCCTGCCTGGCCCTATGAGGCCACCAGGCATTGAAAATGGACTTTGCCGCAGGTTGGCGTTTCCTTCTGTGGCTCAGCCACCAAACTGGGATTTCTTTCAGGGTGGATCGGCCCAGTTTCACCGCCACCGCATCCATTCTGAGCCATCGCGACCCTGTAGGACAAGGCAGACCTGCTCCTGGGGCCTGCAGAGGCTGTCCATCTTGACAGAAATAGAAAACCACCTCTTTCCCTCACAGGGTAGCTTGTAGGTTCCAACGATTGACCCTGGGCTTAGAGCCCAGCTCCTCAGGGGCTGAGTCTATGCTCCGTGCATTCCTGCCAGGAAAGCACGCAGCGCTTCGAGCAGGTCATCACCATTTTACAGACGAGGAAGGCAGAAGGCCCATCAGACTGGCCCTGCCCCCAGCCAAGGGCCGAGCTGAGAGTTAGTCCATGTCGCTCCGCTTAGACATTGCCTGGGCTCTTGCCTGCTCCACCTCTGGAGACGGCACCCGGCAGGATGTGTCGGAGACCAGGGCAAATCCAGCTGAAGCTCTGTCCCATGCTGTGTGCCACGCTGCCCCAAGGCTTGGACGGGGGAGACGGGAGTTCCGAGACTCCTCTCCACCTCCCTGCAGAGACCAGACGCTCACCAGATGTAAAATCTCATCTCGTGTCACCCCCTGGAAGTTGCCTTTTCCCAAGCGATCTCTTTAAAACCGTCTTGAAGCCAAGGCCCACAGGGTGGGGGCAGTGGCGGGGCCCTGGGGAGTAGCAGCCATAGCTGGCAGCCAGCAGCAGCCCTGAACTGGACCCAGCTCTTCACAGACGCTGCCAGGTGCTCCTGGGGGTGAGCAGACCCCAGATGATAAGTTGGTGTGTTGGCTGCTCTTCCTGACCCGGGGCTGGTCTTTAAACCCATGCCTGACATGCAGCTGTAATACGTGGGCCACAGGATTGCTTAGGGTATGGGGTAAGGGATCAGCACAAAGCTCCCAGGATTAATCTCCTGAAAAGAAAGAGCTCCTGGAAGATTGAAGGCAGTGGGGTGGGGGGGGTGCGGTTCTGCTGCCCTCTGGTCTCTCTGGATTCCAGAGTTGAGGTGTGCCGCTGCTTAGATGCAGTGGCTGATGCTAAGGGGTCCACCCCCACGCAAGTGGGCCGGGCCTCGCCATGGCCATGCGTCTCTTGCAGAAGAAGCTGGAGGTCACGTGTCTTGGCTGAGTGTGGCTGTCTGTATAACCTGTTGCGTTCTCCAAGCCTCCATTCAAGTTCCGTTTGCTACCCTGGCCCCAAAGCATCATGGAGAATCAAGGAAAGGGACGTGTCCACACTTGAATCAAGTTTTAAAGGGGCAGCACCTTCAGGCCAGTCCGGTGGTGGGGATACAGCGCCACATATGGGGATTGTAGCTCTCCAGTGCCCCTCCCCACATGGAAACCTGGATGGGGTTGGAGAACCATGAGCTGCATGTCCCTGAACCCCTGGCTCAGCTTGGTAAAAGGTACATGACCATCGATGAGGGATGCAGAGGGACTCCAAGTGGCCCAGAGTACCCAGCAAATGTGGCGTGTCTTCAAGAAAAGCTTCAATTTATGAGTCTGAAGGAAAACACATCTCAGAAGGAATCATTGTAATTTAAGGGGAGGATGCTAGCCTGTTTGCAAGAGTGAAAGCTGGAAGCGACGTCTGATATATATATATATATATATATATATATATATATATATACATATATACATATATACATATATATATATATATAGTATTATTTAACTGGTTTGTATTCAAATCATGAAACACTGGGGTAAACTTCCAGATGTTCATGCAAAGCTGTCGGAAATTAGTGGAGTCTTGTAGACACGTTCATTTCTCTTCAACTGATTTTGCCTGGGCATCTATGACATGCTGGAGGCTGTGGTCTCTGGTGACATCTTAGATGCCACTGAGGGTGGGTCAGCCTGTCTGTTGTAACTCCAGTTGTCACCACCTCCCCATCTTGTCACCCTAAGGAAAGGCCATGGTGGTCTTGGTCCTGGCTGCCCCACAGGGTCCTCTGGCTGAGCCTGTAAGCCAGAATGCGCATGGGCGAGCGCTGAGTGGTGGGCCCATTTGGTCGAGTCCATCAGTGCCGATTGCGACTAAGCAGACTCTGGCTTACGGCAAGCCAAGAGCTGTGCTCTGCAGGATTTTCAACAACCACTTTTCAGAAGCAAGTCACGAGAGCCTCTTCCAAGGCATGCACCCACCTCCACCTTTAGGGTTAACAGCTAAACATGTTAACTGCACAAACTCGGGTAAGTCTTCCCGAAAAACCTGAGTAAGTCTTCCCGAAAAACCACACACATTCCCACGAAGTCTTTTCTCCTGCATCATGACACTGTAAGCAGAGTAGAAAAGACCCCTTGGGTTTCCAAGACTGGAACTCTGTAAGGCAGAGGTACTCAGGGCATCAATCCCAGTCTACCAGTTGATCGCAAATGTAGTGTGGGTCGATCACGTGGCATTAAAAAAAAATAGACATAACCTATCATCAATTCTGTCACTTAACTGATACACAGGGCAGCCAATCAGATGCCATCTTAGGTGTCAAACGCATGTGCAAGCAACTGTGATATTTGCTGCAAAACTGACGAACTAAGTTATCGCCAATTTTTAGACCTTGGTTTTTTTTCTCTTAGAAAAGGTATTAAAATGAATGGGGGAGCTGCACCCAGTAAGAAGACAAAAACGTATCACTTTCATACAGTATGGGAGATTTTGACACTACACGCCGACATTCAGCTGAAATCTCGAGCACATGAACAGTTCTGGAACTTACAGAAGGGAAGTACCCAAACATGAGAAAATGCGCTACCTCCTTGACTGCATTATTTGGCTCTACCGATTGATGTGAGTCAGCCTTTCCCCACATAAAGACCATTCAGTCCAAGTACCATTCTACCATGACTGCTGATCATTTGGAAGTGGGCTTGAGGCGGCTGTCAGCAGCTACTGTACATGTACAGACTATGCATCCCTGGCTCATTCCATTCGGCGCAAGTCATCAAAGTCAACTCAGGGAATGACAAAAAATGGACATAGTTCATTGTGCTGTGTTGTGCAAGATGGACACATGCTATGCAAGGTACATAAGCATACATGATACATGTAAAGAATTCTCAATGCTTTTATGAATAAATGAAATAAATAAATGTAGGTTTGGCATTTTTGTAGTTGGTAGACCCTTTGGCCTTGATCATTTTGTAAGTAGCTCGCATGCTGACAAAGTGTGAGCACCCCTGCACTAAGGACATAGGAAGCCTCGTCTTTCTCCACCAAGAGTGGCTGGCGGTTTCAAACTGCTGACCTTGCAGCCCATGCATAACACCCCACACCTCCAAGGCTCCTGAGTCCAGTAATTCTAAAAAGGTCTATTGAGTAACAAGAAATTTAGGGATTGGGGGTTGACTCATAAGTGCCCGAAACCTGAACACATCTGCCTGGGTTTCTGTAAAATCTTGTTGTGGCTTAACTTAGGATCCAGTGAAATGACAGGTGCCCCATTTTTCTCATCTCCTCATTCTCCTCACCCAAGCCAGCTGAAAGGGATAAAGTGATGGGCTCCCACTGGGTACGATGCTAGGACATCAAGGAGACGCCTTCCTTGCCATGTGTTGTTGATACCCACCCCTGAGTTGACCCCTGACTCCAGACAACACCATGGACACCAGAAAAGGTGCTGCCCCGTCCTTTGTCTTCCTCCTGAGTAGGCTGGAACTTTGTGATCTGTAGGGTTTACCACTGGCTGACCTTCAGAAGTAGATGGTCAGGCCTGACTCCTCGGCTATCTTAGCCTGAAAGCTGTACAGAATCCTCTCCAGCATGTAGCAACACATACTCGCCCCCCCACCCACCCACCCAAGGACCCCCAGTAAATTGTGCCTGCACATGAAGTGCATTAACCAGGCACTGAGCCCAGGTCTTCTGTATGAAAGATCAGACTGCTGCCACAGCACCATCGTGAGCCTTTATTTGATGTTCTCCAGTTTGATTTGATGGCCACTAACTTTTCTGAAGAATGTTGACCCACTGAGGAATGTAGTTAAGCCTACAAAGAGTTTCAGGAGAATGTGGGATGCAGGGTAATGAAAGGTGTCCAGGCAGGGGGATCAGGGTATGTGGAGGTATGGAAAGAGAAGCGCTTGGGAACAGGAAGTCCCAGCAGCAAGATGTCGGATCAGAGTGCAGTGACAGCCCCCATAGAAGAGTCTGGACTCACCTGGGCACCCAAGTTCCTCACCAGGAGTGGTTTGCGGACGTGTAGAGCCAGGACCGCTTCTGGGAGGTCCACATCTCTGGCACCAGTGAGGCCAAGTGGGAAGATGGAACCTGAGAGCCAGAGCTCAGATGGAGAGGAAGGAATTGAGTAGTCGGTGACTGAACAGGTGGCAGTGCCTCTCCCTGGATAAGAGTCTCAAAGCAGCACATTGGGCAGAACGCAGATTAGCTGGTGATTCGCATGAGGGTTGTCTGCATGCATTTTCATTAGAGCCAATAACCTCACAACAGACTGAAAATGGAATCCTGAAGAGAGTGGGAATCTGAGGCATTCTGATGCATCGTGCCCCTAGCAGTTGAGGACGAGTCCTGGGTGTCACCACTAGCCTACTCTTGCCTCCTAATGCGTGTAAGAAACATCTGTGTTATGCAGATGCTTATGACGAACTCCAACTCTGCCTCTACCTTTCCCCCATTTCTAAGCAGGACCTTCCCTCTCAGCCCATCAATTGTCAGGAACACGATGGGGACAGCTTCTGAGGTTGACGAGTTGCCCGCCAGGCTTTGGTGAACCCACAGTTGATATGATTAATGTCCCATGGGTTTTTTTTTTTTTTTTTTGCTCTTTCAAAAGGCAAAAGGTTCGGTGTGAGATTTCCCCCTGTTATCCAGAACACGGATAATGCAAGGAGCACTGTGCAGTGTCTGTGTCTGTGCTGACAGGGCCCAAGGCGTGCCCATGGTCTCCTCAGGACAGTTTATAGCTTCAGTGCCTTTGCTTTCATTTTCCAAGGAGAAAGGGACTCCCTGTCCCGGATCAAGATGGGTGATGAGTTGCCAGATACGGGAGCCAGGATTAGGTACCAGGATCAGGAGCCCTGTGATTCTCTGGGAGCTCACTAATTAGGTTTTTTTTTTTCCTTAAGGTAGTTTCTCTTTCCCACTCCCTAAACACCTGATTTTTTTTATATAAAGATGTTATAAACCTGGAACCCCTATCTAAAATGTGCTTGCCTATCAATATGGGTCTTGCTGGGAACCATCTTCATTTACTGTATTTAGAGGCTTAGAGTCAGAAGCCATCTCAAAAATCCTTCGACAATAATTTTCAAGCTCTCCCAGCAGTTTGGCAGTGAATTCACCCAAAACGGCCCATTCAAATACCTTAGTTTCATGTGGGAGACAGAAGAAGAATTGATGCGTTTGAATTGTGGTGCAGGAGAATAGTGAAAGTACCATGGACTTATTCAAGGATAAACTGATCTCTTTCCCCTGCAGAGTGGCTGGGAGGCTCAAAAGTTCAACTTTCCCATTAAAAGCCCAACACTGCACCCACGATACCACCAGAACTCCTTCCACACTCACTCAGCACCTCTTGAATATCCTGAGCTGGAAACAGTGGCAGTTCCATGGTAGAATTCTCACCTTCTAGGCAAAAGATCCAAGTTCCGTTCCCAGCCAGTGCGCCTCAAACGTACCCAGCCCCTGTTAGTCGAGGGGCTGGTCTGCGGAGCAGGGTTCAGTGCAGTGCTCAGACTAAGATGGATTAGGAAGAAAGCTGGGATCTACTTCCCAAAACCTCAGCCAATGAAAGCCTGGTGAGTTGCCAAGGTCTTCTCTGCAGCAGATCAGGGGGATCAGGCAAAACTGGAAAACACGTGGTGACTGCGTGAGTGACCATGAGTCGGGGCAATATAAGGATGATTCAGGAGCAGAGAGGGTTTCTCCGTTCTGTGGAACATAAGGCCACTCTGAATCAGAACTGCTCTGAGGGCACCTTAAAACAACAGCAAATACCATAAGAAGGGGAGTTTACAGATGCCTGCATAGACAGTACCTGATGGTTATCCTGGTGACCCTGTGGGCTAAGCATCGGCTCAAATTTACCAGTCACTTCTAGAGAGAAAGATGAGGTTATCTGCTCCCGTAGAGATTGACAGCATCTGAAACCTGATATAGAGTTTCACCATGAGTCAGCTCTTGATTCAACAGCAGTCTATTTGGTTTTGGGTTGGGTTTTGTGAAAAGTTTTGAAACAAAGGAGTTTCCCTACTTAGGGCTTTTTCATTTCATTCAAAACACACTAACAGCTTGAAGCTAATGATGGCTGGTGATTGGGGGAGGACCATTTTGATCCGAGATGCAAACATCAAGAACCACAATAGAGAACACTTCCCTCTCCTGATGATGGAACATCAAACCCAGCTCCCTGTGGTTTCCAGAGTTCAAGCATAAGAGTCATTCTTCCAGGTCGTGACTGACTCTTGGAAACTCAAGAATGTAACAGAGCTCACTTGGGAGCAAAAATGACTGATCTCTCTAGGGTACTCCATTTGCAAGTCACTTGAAATATCATGTATCTCATTAGAGTAGACTGCATTTAGGTGCCTGCATGTAACTAGTAGGTCTTTTAAAGATAGATAATGAATCACGGGCCTCCTGTCCCATGTGGTGCAGAGTGTGAATTAGGGGGTCACTGTAGCAGTCATCTAATCTGGTGTCAATTTGAGGATTACGAGTGTAGGGCTAGAGTCTAGAATGTCAAATCTGGAGACAGCCAAGGAGACCTCTGTGTGGGCTTGGTCCTCTCCTCTGAGAATTCTGGGAAATCTGGTACTTCCTTCTTGAAATCAGGGGACACTCACTCACTCCCTTGGGGACACTCAACTGACAAGGCTGGCACCCTGTGAGACATCCCTGAAGAGAAGCCACATGAACCTACCCTGATGCGACCAGAAACCTGGACCTAGAGAAGTCACGTGGAACCCCTGCCAGTGCTGAGATGCTTACAGCACCACTGGGCCCAAAGACTTTCTATCCACTGGCTTGTGATCATTCTGCATTTGGCATCATTGCATGTGTTTCGTGAGTCTGAAGAGGACTTTATAGACTGGTATCAGACATATGAGCTAATATCAAACTTAGGAAGTTGATCTGGACTGGGCTGGAATGCTTTCTCAATGTGCAATTCCTCTTGTATATAAACCTCTCCCTTATATACATATGCATGTTTATGAATTTGTTTCTCTAGTCTACCCAGACTAACATAGTCACATAATAAAATATACCCAGTTTCTACATGCCCAGGATCTGCCTGGAAGGGGTGGCAGTAGAGGACAGGGAAGGAAAACAAAATCAAGATCCAGAAACAGAAATAAAACCACTGGGATAGAAATGAATGCCAAATGGGAGCTGAGAAGTAAAAGCTCACCCCCTACCCCCCGGGAGGCATTTTCTGCTAGTGGCGGCCAATATGAGCCCGAGGGAGATGCTTGCCCTGAGACTTGAAGTGGGTGATTGATTGACTGAGGTCTTGATGACTGACCAACTTATCAAGTTGTTAAGACAGGAAGTGGGGGCTCATAGGATCTCAGTAACTCTCCTACAATCTCTGAACTGCTGAAGAACAAAGATGCCTCTTTGATGATTAAGGTGAGCCTGTCCCAGTCTATTGGGCCATTGTTTTTTTCTGTTCACCTCATCTGCCCATGAGAGCTGGCCGATGGAATGAAAGACAGAAGGCTGTGAGATTGTGGGATTGGCAGGGAAGACTGCATATGCCGTGGCTGGCCAGAAGAAAGAACAAATTTACCTTAGAAAAGATACAGTTGCAATAATTAGTTGTGTAACTGACCAGGGTTTGCCTTGCTTACTGTAGGAAAGACAGAGTCCCTGAAAAAGGACATCATATTTGATAAAGTAGAATGTCAGCAGAAATGACAGAAGCCTTCCATAAGATGGATTGACCCAGTAGCCTCTCCACAGTGGGTTCAAGCATGGTTCAGACAAGGTCACGGCAATGGGGCAGAGTCAGACAGCCCTTTTGTCCGGTTAATACATAAGTCACCACATACAGAGCCTGTTCAGTCTGCTGCCAACACCACCACCAATGCCACCAACTAACAAGAGGCAGTGCGGGGGTTTTCACTCACCTTCGTCTCATTCAAGAGCCCTCCCTTGAACCTTCAGTGTCGGCGTGTCAGGGAGGGTCTTCACAGAGAAGAACTACATGCAGATGTGTCATTTGAAGAATGTCTAATAAAAAGATGGTTGACAAAAATGTACGAAGAAACCACACGTAGTACACTCCTCCAATACTACAAATAAAGGTATCCCCTCTGTACCTTAGTGGGGAAAGGGGCAGGAATGCACCTCAGAGATGAGAGAGAGCTGTGTGCCCACCTACTCTTCTTCTTCATTCCCACTCCCATAAGCATCCGTGGAGGAACACCGTGAAGTGGGCCGGGGACGCACTGACCCCAACCCCGGCCACACTCAGCTGCGGAGCTGAAGTAACTGAAGTGTGAGGGTCCTGGCAATGGAGGGGGCCCTGCTTCTACAGGTCAGATGACTCTCCAGAACTCAGAAGACTATTTGTATAACTCGTCGAAGCGAGCGGGGTGTCTTGATGCCAAGATCTCTGCTTGCTTGCTTAGGGAAGGTCAGTGCCTTAGGCAAGGAAGTGCTGGGGCTGGACCGTCAGTGCTTCTCTGGCCTCCTCCTCCTGTGGTGACCCTCCTCCGGTCACACCAGCCTCTTTGCTGGCCCCGAGCTCCCCGTCGAGAGCTGCACTGGCTCTTCTCTCGGCCAGGAGTGCCCTTCCCCAGTCACCCGCGTCGCTCACAACTTTCCAAATGACATCTTCTCAATGACATCTACCTTAACGTCCCCATGCAAACTGCAAACCCTCATCCTTCATGTGCTGTTCAGTTTCTGTCTCCGAAATTGCACCTTTTTACCTGGGAACATAGACATTGTTCTCACAGATGGGTTCATCGTGCTGCCCACTGTCTGTCCCCCCCCACCCCCATGATAGGCACACCATGGCGGGGGGGTGGGGGGGAGGCGGCGTGGTGGCTACCTCTCTGTGGTTCTCACTGGCAGGTCCTCGTCCCCTGGAATGGTGCCGGATCATGGCAAGCACTCAGTTAATATTTGGTGAGAGAATGCATGTGATTATCTTGCAGGATCCCACGGTGATGTGGCCACTACCCCCTCAAGGATCTTTCTCAGACATGGCACCGCCCTTCTAGCTATTGCCCGTATTGTCAGTGCTTGTAGCAAAGGGGGACTGGCGTGTGCCCAGGCTCCACAAAGGCTGCGTAAAGGGCAATGGACCTGGGGCATTGGCTCTTGTGTCAGAGTTTGTGGCAGCCATGTACTCCTGTCAATTTCCTGATTGGGAGTGTAGGGATCGAGTCTAGCCTGTCAATGTGGAGATAACCAATGAGACCTCTGTGTGGGCATGGCTTTCTCTGAGAATTCTGGGAAATCTCGTGATTTTCCCCCATGGAGGTGAGAGACTATCGACTCAGTCCCTTGAATATGCTCTACTGACAAGAGACTGGCAACAAGGCTGATACCATGTGAGCCATCCCCGAGGAGAAGTCACATGGGTTTACCCTGATGGAACCAGACTTCTAAAGCCCAAAAAGTCACCTGGAGACTCCTATCAGTGCCAGGATGCTTGAGAAGCCCCTGAGAGACCCCTGTCAGTGCTGAGATGCTTCTACCACCACTGGATGCCCTAGACTCTGCACCCGCTGGCCTGTGATTGTTCTAGCATTATTGCATGTGCTTCCTGAGCCTAGAGAGGACTTGTGGATTGGTATCGGACATATGGGCTAATACTGGACCTAATAGACTTGGATTGGACTGGGTTGGGATGCTTTCTCAACTCTCCTTTCCTCTTGTATAGAAACCTCTCCCTTATATCCATATGGATGTTTATGAATTTGTTTCTCTAGTCTACCCAGACTAACACAGAGTTAAAAGGTGACCTTGGCTTACCGTGCTTCCTATAAAAATGGCCACAAGGAAGAGACGAGCCAGTGAGGATGCAGCATAGCACCGATGAAACACACAACTTCCCTCTGGTTCTTTGATGCTTCTTCCCCACCCCACCCCCACCCCACCATGACCCCAATTCTACCCTACAAATCCAGCTAGCTCAGAGCACGTACACTGGTACAGATAAGAGCTGGAAACACAGGGAATTCAGGACAGATAAGCCCCTCAGGACCAGTAATGAGAGTAGTCATATAGGAGCGGGGGAGAAAGAGGGAGCTGATCACAATGATCTACATAGAACCCCTTCCAAGGGAGTGGACAGCAGAAAAATGAATGGAGAGAGAGGTCAGTGTAAGACATAACAAATAATAATAATTTATAAATTATCAAGCGTTCCTAAGGAAGGAAGGAGGGAAGAATGAGCTGATACCAAGGGTTCAAGTAGAAAAAAATGTTTTTCCAACAATGATGGCAACATATGTACAAATGTGCTTGACACCATGGATGGCTGGATGGATTATGCTAAGAGCAGTAAGAGTTCCCCCCAAAATGATTTTTTTTAATGGTGTGGCAGGAATGCCTGCCTCCCACTAACTGCAGGAGAGGGAAGGAGAAGCAATATCAACAGCCCCAGGCTGATTCCTGTGAAACAGAGAACAGGCTTGTTCCTCCTCTTTCCAACCGCTTACCAGTCTGACAGCAGCCATTCCTCCCACAGCACTCCGTCTTCTCTGCCAGATTCATCAATTCATGACAGTGGCCACACGGAACTCACAAACGATACTCACAGCTAGGGAGTTTATGGGGGAGGGACTAGGTCACAATTCAGAATCAGGAACCGCTCAGGATACAGTTCGTTCATCAGGACAACTTCTCATCTGTGCCCACAGGAAGCTTTCTGGCCCTTGACCTCTCCGCCCCTCAGTCCAGCTTCTGCCCTACTGAGACAAAAGCCAGTACGCGCCTGGGGGCACTTCATCCACCAACAAGCCTCCTGCCAAAGGCACTGAATTCTTTTCATTCTGGGGTAACTGCCTTGTTCTATAGGCTGGGAAGCCCACTGCACTGCCTCTCACTCGTCCCCTCATTCTGCAACTGCTGTTTCTCTGCCACGGCTTCCCACCATCATGCCCTGTCTCTCTTGTGTCCTTATCACCTGAGTCTAGGTGGGTCTCGATGCAAGTAACCTAGGTCCACTTTCATTTCTTCCTAATGATAGGGAGCACACACCCCCCCCCACCCCCTTTCCATCTCCAGGACGGCTGGATGTAAACCTTCTGGTCTGGCAAAACTGGCCCATCCCCTCATTGCTAGGTACAATCGAGCTGCTTCTGACGCACAGCAACGCTGTATCACAGAAGCAACGCTGTCGGGTCCTGCGCCTCCTCACCCTGTCATTACGCTAGAGCTCCTGGCTGTAGGCACGTGTCAGTGCATCTCGCCGAGAGTCCTCCTCTTTGTCACTGCCCCTCCACTTCACCAAGCATGACGCCCTTCTCCAGCCCCTGGAGAAGGGTCTCTCCTGATAACTTGTCCAAAAGACCCCAAACCCGGTCTTACCATCCTTGCTTCTACGGAACATTCTAGCTGTAGTTCTTCCAAGACAGATTTGTTTGTTCTCTTGGCAATCCATGGTACTTTCCTATATTCTTTGCCAGCGCTATAATTCAAATTCATTGATTCTTCTTCAGTCTTCCTTACTCAGGGAAGTTCTGCAGCTCTCATTTGCATGGTTCCACCCCCACGAGAGTGCCATGCACCTTATTCGCAATATTAGCAAGCTGTCCAATCCCTTGGTGGGCCACAAGCACCTTATTTGCATAGTCTCAGCCACTCATTTGGTGGCAAGAAAAGCCAGATCACAGTGTCCCACTTCCCTGCAGAGGTTACTTCGTAACCATAAAGGGAACATTCTACCCTTGGGGAAAAGAATATTTTTGCCACCTTCAGCAACAAAATGGCTATTTGATATGGCACACGTGCATCTCTGTCAGAATGTGCTGAAAAAGCGGAGGTTGAGAGGATCTGAGAAAAGACCTGTCACGTTGTCAGAGAGAAGCTCCAGCAGAAGGTGGAATTAGTTTACAATAACTTATTTACCCGTCCAAATCCTCTGTATCACATTAACGCTTTCCCCCACTACCCAGGACTCTGGAGTGCTAAGAGGAAAAGGGAAAATCAATTGATAATGATATATTCAGTTCAAAAAATATATTGATTCCCAGGTAATGACAGCCGTGTGTTTTGGGCAGCAGAGGATGCCATTTCCTGTCGGGAAGATTGCTTCCCCGTCTATTATATCTGGAAATCGGGTCCTGGCTAGAGCCCGGTCTCCCAGAATGGATAGCCTCTTCCTCTGACATATTAAATCTTCCCCTTCCCCCTTTTTAAAATTCTCCCCAAGGAACCCATCCTTTGCCTCCTGAAGGTCTCCTTAGCCATTGTCTATAAGAAGTAATGATTTGTTTGTATAATTCGGGAGTTTGTCTCTTGCTCTCTTTACAGCATCAGATTAAAGACTTAAATGTCTTTCTCCGTGCCCTCATCGCTGGAGTCTCTTGGGCTGGATTAGATGGCGGGGGGTGGGGATGGGGTGGGGGTGGGGTTTTGTGCCACGTTTCTCCATCTGACTCAGTGCAGCTGGCTCCAACAGGGGGGTGGGGAGGGTGTTGAGAGGGTGGTGGTCTGCTGTCACACTGGGGCGAATGTGGGAGTGCTCACTGGAAGGTCGGCAAGTCCAACCTGCTGCTAGTTGCTGAGGGTGTCTGAACTGGTAGCCATGGGTTTGTTGGGTTTTGTTTATATTAGGGGGGGGGGCCTTGGTAGCACAGCTGGTTAAGCATAAGCTACCTGAAAAGCTGGGAGTTCAAGGCCACCCAGAGGCACCTTGGAAGAAAGGCCTGTTGATCTCATTCCAGAAGATCCCAGCCTTGAAAACCCGCTGGAGCTGTTAAGTTCTGTACACGGAGGCCGCCAGGGCTCAGACCAGCGAGGCAGCAGCAGGCCTGGGGTCGTGGGCCTTGGCGCTCACGCCTTAGCACAGGGTAAGGAGTTAGTGTCTACACTTCCGGGTCTTCCGCTGCCCACCTCTCCCCATGACCTCGGTGTGCCAGAGAAGGGCATGGGCACATGCTATGTGAGACTCTCCACATTCAACAGCAGCTGCGACTCCACAACCACACTCATGGCCATTGAGTCGTTAACCACTCCTCGCCTGGAGGACAAGGTAGAACTGCCCCCGTGTGTTCCTGAGTCTGTCGCTCTTTACGGCAGCAGAAATGCCCCATCTTTCTGCAGAGGAGCACCTGCCTGGTCTCCAACTGCTGACCTTCTGCCTAGCAGCCCAGAGCTCAAAACCAGTCACCAGCACACCACCTGGGCTCCTTCGGCGGCCGGCGACATCAGGACCTGAGAAGCCAGATGCACAGCCCACCGCCCACGAAGCGTGGGAACCGGCCGAGATTCTCCCATTCAAACTAGATCTTCCCTCAATCCCACATCTCCCCCGTTTCCTTTTTCCAGACTGCCCGGCCTCCCGGTGCTTCCCATGCTGCGCTGAGTGTTGGAGTCCATCGAGGGCTTCCCATCCTGGGGACGAACCCTGAACTCGCCCGAGACGGCCGGCGCAAGGTAGGTCCCCACCTGGCCCACTCACTCCGCAAACAGAAAAGGCCTTGGGACTTGCCACGGCCACCCCCAAGCTCCCGGACACGTGAGGAACATGAACCTGGCCCTCCCACCTGTTTGTTCTGTGACATTTCTCTGGAGCCGTGCAGCTCTGGGTGCCCAGAGCGTGCCTGAGTCACCGAGGCGCAAACCTCCTGGAGTCCCCCTCAGACAGTCCCATTGACCCTGCTTCCCCTCCTGGGCCCTAGGTTTCCCAGGCCAGTGGGATCTGGAGATGACCAGCAGTGGGGTGGCTTTTAGGTTCTTTAAAAACGACATTTCCTTTCTCCCTCATGATATAACTTCCCCATATTAAAACAATATGATTCCAGAAATCAAAATCATTGCAATCAAGTCGATGCCAACTAGTCGTGGTCTTGTACCATGGACTAGGACAGTGGTCTTCAAACCGCGTCTTGCGAGCCCTCTGCGGCTCTTTCGGTGCGAATGTGCGGCCCTGAAGTCACATGGAAAACATGTGAAGGTGGTTATTGCAGGTCACGGTGATTTCACTTGTTTGGGAAAACACATGTAAGGCTCTTGCGTGACTTTAAAGTTGTTAGGAGGGGCAGGATTGACTCTTCGGTCTCAAGAGTTTGCCGACCCCTGGACTTGAACTCCCCCTGTGAGTTTCTGAGGCTGACTCTTTTATGAGAGTAGAAAACCCACCTGTCTCCTATGGGGAGCTAGTGGCGTCAAACTGTTAATGTTTTAAATACCTACAGCATTCCTAAGTGTCAATAAGATGTTGTATGCTCATTGAAAAGGGGTATTTTTTTAAGATGATACATACAATGATCACTATCCCTTAGAATCGTAGCCTCTAGAGAGAACCATCGTAACACTTCTTATCCGGCACTTACAATGCGTTTGTGTACCCAGGCGGCAAGTAGACGGGTCACTCGGTGTGCAGGACTTGGTAACGGGCGACTTTTGATGTAACAGTACATCACAGGTACCTTCTGAGGCCAGTATCTATAAATCTACTCACCATTTTAAAGATTTCCGTGCTATGTGAGTAGGACAGAATTCAGCTAATCAATTCCCTAGTGATGGCCACATAGCCTATAGCAAACATTTCTTTATTATAAGTAACAGCACAAAAAAAGGGTTTATCTAAGGATTGTGGCATCATCCTCTGATTCAGTCCTTGGGGTAGGTCTGGCATAGAATAATGACTCGGGATTCTCAGATGGAGAGGCCGGGGGCTGAGGGGATGGGGGTGGGGTGGGGGAGGGTGAACAGAGCCGGCTTTATGAAGGAAAGGGACACAGAGGCTGCACCATTGGACCCAAGCATGGCAGGGGCTGTACAGGTGGCACGGGAATGGGCAATGTTTCATGCCGTTGTATGTAAGGTTTCTATGAACCAGGACTGCCTTGACAGCACCCAACACCAACAATAGCTTAAAGAATATGAAAGACCCCTTCTTACCCCCTAAGTGAGGGAGCCCAGGATGCTCAGGTTATCAACACTCACTCTCCATTCTTATGCTGAAAGGACCAGATGAAGCAGGTTGGAGGGTGGTGGGGAGTATAGCTGAGGTACTCACCTCGTGGCACTGGAGACTCCAGAAGGGTATTTGGGCCTGGTGCTGCTGACTGAACACAGCCTTGATGACCTCCTCCCTCCTCCCGTGGCCCTGGTGTCCTCTCACTCTAAGCCTTCTGGTTTCTTTCATCTTGTACCTTGAACTCCAGCCTCCCTCTGCAGCAAAGGTCAGACCAACAGGTGGTCCACTTAGTCAAAGTGCTTTCTGTGACACTCAAGTGACCTTATTCTGGTTCCTTCTGTTCTCTGCTGGCACCTGGCTCTTTTCCCTGTCAGCTTTCAAGAGCTGTGCATTATAGGAGGAAGAGTACTCCTAAGGGTGCCTCACCTAAGGTACTCCTGCTGGGGTGCACCCTTGTGGGTATCAGATCTCTGCTCCACCTAACGGGTGTCTCCACTGTGCACATGGATGTCTTTCCTGCCTTGGTGTCAGGTCAGTTCCTGCAGGGTGGGTTTTGTGTCTGATTCATCTCTGGGTCCTCCCCCTCTGCCACTTTTACCCAGCACCTCCCGGGGCTCTCAGGGGAGCGTCCTGAGCATCCAGCCACCATCCCTGGAAGCAGCCGTTGTACATGGCCCCAGCGTTGGTTGCTTTTCCCTCTGTCATGGAAACCTGGGAACGTGGGAGGGTTGTTGGGTCTCGTTGTGACCTGTGGTGACCAGTGGAACAAGCTATCCGTTTTCTGTGGAAACTGGGCCAGCTCACTGGGCTTTGTAGGCCATGTTACAGAACAGTGTCAGCTCAGGAGCCAAGCACAAGGGGCGGTTCCCTGATGTTCAGTGCTTCATGAAAATCACCCATGTTCCCAAGCATGAGACCAGAACCAGCGATAAGACAGTTAGACTAAACCCATTGCCAGAACGTTACTTCTGACACATGGTAACCCACGATAGGGAAACTCATGGTAAGATTCCTGATAAGGTTTTCTAGCCTGGAATCTTCATAGAACCAGATGCCAGGCCACCTCACACATGCACACTGTTTTTTAAAAGCCCTGAACCTGTAGGTGGACTTGAACTGCCCATCCTTAGTTTAGTTGTCAAGCACAACCCCAGACCCCGTTGCCTTCTGCAGCCCCATGGCCAGGATGGAAATGGCAGGGTGGGAAGTTGACACTGAGGAGAAGAGGCTGAGTCCAGGATGACATTAGCAGACTCCTGTTGGAGGTAATGAAGGGGATGCGGGTCTTTGACACTGAGAGTTCACTTAGAGCTCCCTGATGCTCTCAGTACTACCCACCCAGACCATCTGCATCCCTGCCCTCAGCAAGCAAAACACCCTGGATTGCCTTTGCCCTCTCCAAGGACACTGGGAATGTCTCCAGGGCAGTTTGGTAAAGACCACGGTGCCGTGACTTAGATTTCCACATGCACTGCACTGTCACCTCCTCCAAATCAATCCTGACTTCTCTGACCATCCTCTGCCCTTCCCCTCCTCCCATAGCCTGACTTTCCTGGGATCCCCAGACCCTTCTGTCCTCCTTTTCTTCCTTTATGACCCTCTGGGGCCTCCATGACTTGCATCATGAAAACGGGCTTTGTGGGAAGCCTTCTCACTGATGCACTCACCAAGAGATAAGCAACTGTGTATGACCTCTGCTGTCTTTGGGTCACTGCTGCCTGTGAAGGTCCCACCCTGGGAACCTCTGCTGCTGTTCTCCCACCGGGGGTCCAGAACCCCAGGAACTGCCAACCGGAGCAGATTTCCTCAGCAGACCTTCAGTCCTGACCAGGCTGACAATCTTTACCCAGACCTAGCCACACCTGCCCCCTTCATCCTCCGGATCCCCAGTTTTCCTACCTCCCCTCCTGGTTTCTCAGGGAAACCGTCTTTCTCCTCTTGTCTGCAGTGGGTTGTGCTCTCTTTCTGGCTCCTGCAGCTCTTCTATCATCTACCTGTGCCATTGGTGTGTGTAGGGTTTCTCTCGACTTTTCCATCAGTCTTCAACGATGCCTCACTTTCCCCCGTGTTCGCTGTGCCCCCCCTCACTCCAGGAGGTCAGTTCAGTTCTGAGGTCCGACTACTTCAGCAGATTCTTGAGCGCCCATTCACAGCAAGCTCTGTGCAGTGACCAGCCTCTCTGGAGCCTTTGTGACTCCCTTTGTGTCTCTGTCTTTGCTCCCCGCATCTTCTTCCCCGACTCGGAGCTTCTGGAGGACGGGAGCTGCCCCCTGCTCGCCCCCAGCTGATGGTGGGATGCGTGCCAGCATCACACAAACAGGCCACAATTCTCAACTCGGAGGTCTCCACCATCCTCACCCTCCCACCCTGCCTTGATTCTCCATCTTGAGGTGGAAGTTATGACGATTTTGTGAAGCCGTATGACACGACATTCGCCTCTTTCGGATGGCTTACATGTTGGACAGCTAGCCGCAAGGTCCACAGTTCAAAATCGCAGCCTTGGGAGAAAGAAGGGGTTTCCTCCTCCCATAAAGAGTTGACCGTCTGAGAAACTCACAGGGGCAGTACTACCCTGCGGCCACCATGAGCTGACCTCAACTCGACGGTGGTAAGATGGGTTTGCTTGTGGTTTTCGCACATTCCAAAGTCAACCCCCTGGGCCAGGCCATCCAACAGCGATACCTGTACCATCTCTTACCATCACACTTGTGCATCCAACCCTTCTCCAAAGGCTTTCTTTCCCTTGTGCTCCAACGAGCCCTTGGTATAGCTGCAGCCCATCAGAGCAAAGCATCCACGCACCCATGTACAGGGATGTGCGGTGACGGGTGTCTGTCATAGGAGCCCTGGTCACATCGGGCGTGGTTACACATTGGATTGGTGACGACAAGGCCGGTTGATTGAAACCAGCAACCACTCTGTGAGAGAAAGATGAAGGTTTCTGCTCCCATAAAGAGTTCTAACTTTGCAATGGGATATCCCCTCATGGAAGGGTCACCAGGAAGGGAAAAGATGCAGTGTGGCACTGAGGAAGCACACAACATTCCTCTGGTTCTTTGAGGCTTCCTTACCCCCCACTACCATGACCCCACTCCTGTCTTTCCGTTCTGGCTAGATTGGAACGTGTACACTGGTACAGATAAGCGCTCTCATCCTCTGGAGCCCCCGTCAGATAAACCCCTCAGGTGCAAATTTGGGAGTAGTGATACCAGGAGAGTAGGACGGAAGAGGGGGAAGGAGGGAAGGAAAGGAAAGGGTGGGGGAGGAGTTACAGAGAGCTACAGGCCCAGAAACTCATTCTACCCTGTCCTGCAAGATCCTTATGAACTGGAATTGACTCAAGGACAGTGAGTGAGTGAGTGAGTGAGTGAGTGAGTGAGTGAGTGAGTAAGTGAGTGTCATGTACCAGTGCCCCTTTGCCAGGATCTCTGGGGGAAATGCTTCTGCTTTGAGCTTAGTTATGCGCTTCTGCCAGGCCACAGTGGGCAGAGTCTCAAAGATGCCGTGAGCCGTGCTAGAACTGGTCAGCTTCCCACTTGTGTCTCCCAAACGCACTAAGACTTAGAATCGAAGTGGTCACTCTCAACCTTAGCTGCCTTCCTCACAATCGCCATAGCCTGACTACACATCAGATCTAGGAAACCCCAGCCTCAGGTTGGGGATGGTGGGGGACACACATCAGTATTTTTGTAAAGCTCCCGGGACGGTTGCAATGGCCAGCCGAGGCCAAGAACTCGTTCCGGCAGAAGCAACTGCAGGATCGATTGATCCTGAGCCAGCATCGGTTCTAGCACAGTGACTTGAGTTTGGGTTTGGGTGGTGGGCTTCATGCTGGCCCCTCTCCCTGCCTATGTCGAGTCCCCCCACTTGTTTCTCTTTTTCTTCTCTTCCCACTTCTGATTTGCATTGGCTCCTCTCGGAAACCAGTGAGAGGAAAGTAAGCCGAATAGAAGGCCTCACTCATGCTTTGCTCTGCCTTCTACCTGGGCACAGGCCTCCTTCCCCGACCTTCGTGGGAGACCTTCCCCAGCCAGAGAAGCCAGGGCCCTTCCTGGTGCTGAGGATCAGTCAGGAGCTCTCCACAGCCCCATGGAGGGTGAGTTAGTTCATCTCTGGAGAAAGATGAGACTTGGTACTCCCGCAGAGAGTCGTGGCCTCAGAACATGCAGGAGCACTGTGAGTGAGCATGGGCTGAGTGGTAGGGAGTGAGACCGTTCACAGCATCTGCCCGGGGACAGGACCGGGGCCAAGTTGGAGCTGACAGAGGGGGACTTGCCAGAGTTTAGCTCTGCCCAGGACAGGCTGTGCACACCCTCCACACACACACACACACCCCCAACCCAAGCCCAAGCTGAGATCATGAGCATAAAGTGCCGTGGGGTACAATCTTCCTCATTCAGGAAGGGGACAGAGGCGTTGCAGCAACTAGGACAGAGCCAGCCGCTCCTGTGAGGCCATGTGGGTATAAGGAAATGAGAGCACGCTGGCTGTGTCAAGCGGTTCCCTGGAACACTAAGGTGGCTTGCCTGCCTGTCCTTGGGCCTGCCAGGGCTGCCGCTCTGTCCTCCACAGTAAGAGGCTCCACCTTAGACTGGGTACCACAAGTTATTGGAAAAGGAGTGTCCGAGAAACCATTGTGGCTCTGAGGCACCACATGGTCTGACCACAGAGGTTCCTCGCCGCGTCCTCGATGTGTGGCAATAGCAGGGCCCACAGCCAGAAGCTCTCCACCACTCCTTGGTATTTGGACTCAGGGCGGTTTGGGTGGCTTGAGAATGGTCAGGACTCCAGGGCCCGGGGAGGCGGCGGGCTGTGTGTGCAGTACTGTCTGCGGGGCCTCCTTCAGGAGAAGCCAAGAGTGGAGCTTCTTAGCTGGGTGGGGCTGCGGGTGGAGCCTTGAAAGGGGCCAGGCTGCTGGTACAGGAGACCAGGGAGCCTGGCCTCCAGGCGGCAAGGATCCTCCTGAGAAGGAGAAGCGCCACAAAGGGCCAGGTACAGTGTCTGGGTCACCTCCTTTCTCCAGTCATTCTCAGGGACCCTTACTTTGGCCCTCAAATGCACCTAGAGCAATTGGTCTACAGCCTCCGTCAATGACCATGTAGGGCCCACCCACTGAGAGGGAGGCTGGAAGGGAAAGAGACAGCACCCCACCTTACCCCTGCCCCGGCTCGCAGTCTATCGAAGCAGACACTGACACCGAGGCCAGACAAGTGACAGAAGGCTCGGGCTTCCAGCAACCGGCGGCTCAGAGTGTCATCTCTCATGTCACCCGGAGCCGGTGGCAGGGTTTAAATGAGGAAAACCAACTGCCATCGAATTCATTCTGACACAGAGCATAGACGCGCTCCCCCAGGGTTGTCTTAATGGGAGCAGATAGCCTCGCCTTGCCCCCATGACGAGAAGGGTGGTGTCCAACGGCTGACCTGGCAGTTAGCCGCCCGACAGGAAACCCTGGACACCCCCCAGGCTCCTGTTTAAGGCGAAAGGGCATGTGCACCACCTCACATACTTTCTAACTTTCTTAGTCACGATGCACTTGGTAAGCACCTTCATGAATGTCAGGATCCAGATTTGAGAAAGCAAACTGGCGGCCGTCTAGCCATCCCAACTCGTGACGCCTCTAGAACAGACTGGGGCCGGGGCTGCCCCTGTGGTTTGCCAGCCCCATAAATCTTTACGAAGGCAAGAAGACAGCCTCGTCGTTCCTCCGAGGGGCGCCGGGTGGTTCAAAACGCAGCCCTGTGATGACAGAGCATGAATCCTCTCTCAGGCCTCCGAAGAAGGAGCCCAGTAAACTCTGGGCTTCAGATCGCAAGGTGGGTGGTTCAAACCCACTGGCTGCTTTGAGAGAGGCGAGACTCCATATAGGCTATGGAGTTTGAGGAGACCTGGGGGTGCGCTGGTTAGGTGTTAGGGGCTTCTAAGCACAAGGCCGACCATTTGGAACCACCAGTCACTCCTCAGGGAGCAAAATTGGGTTTTCTGCTCCCATTAAGAGTCTGTTTTGGAAGGCTACAGGTGCAGTTCTACCTTCCCCTAGAGGGTCACTGCGTCAGCAGGCGGAGTTAAGAGTCAGAATCGACTAGACGGTAGGGGATTTAGTTGGGGGTTTGGAGTTTGGATGAGGGAGGCGCCCTTTGGCCCTGAGTGTGAGGGAGGGCCCCAGAGAGGAGGCCCGGCCTGAGCAGGCTGCCAAGCGTCGCCGTGTGGGCACCAGAGGGGAGGAGGGCACTGCCCTCCAGGAGGAAGCTCATCGCGTGGCCGCTCTAAATGGATTATTGCTTATTGGCAGCTTATCCCCTCTCTTGGGCTATGCATTATTTATCAGATCGTGACTTCACCATGGCTAATGACGGACACCCCAAGGATGATGGGCTGAGGTACCTTCTGAAGCCCTCGGGCTGTTGGCGCAATCTCAACAGCTCCCGTGCATGCAGCCCCATCCACTGGCCACCCCGGGGGCAGGTCTTGGCAGGCCTTTGAGGATCACCCTCGGGTCCAGCTCTCCCTCGCCACATATGAAACTGGGACCGAAACAAGCTCAAAGCCAGTTCATACAGCCCCAGGGGGGACAGGCCATGTGGCCTCTGATGGCTGTTTGGCCACAGTCCAAGGTCAGGCTGCTGGACCGTACCGGATACTCAGGCAGGTGCCAGCCCCTCTTCAGAGGGCCAGGGTCTGGAGCTGGAGTGAGGCCATCTGTGGCAGGCACTCACACAGGAAGTAAGCAAGAGGAGCCCAACATCCCCCATGCCCAGGTCCAACCGGTCGCTGTGGGCCAAGGAGGGACCCCCACGCAGAGCAGCTGTCCCTGCTGATAGAGGGCACGCCAGTCCTGTCCCTGAAGGCATGTTTGGTCCTGAGGAGAGTTTGCTTGAACTTGCCCCACTCAGTAGTTGTTGCTCTGGCCTCTTGTGTGGTCACGTATTTCATGGGCTGCTCCGTTTCCTTCAGGGCATGCCTCTCATCCTCACAGCAACCTGGTCAGGGAGGTTTTATGAGGCGCCCGCAATGGCAGGTGGAGAAAACAGAGCAGAGGGAGGTGAAATGATGATCCCCGAGTCAACACAGTGAGGAGGTGGCGTCCGGTCAGGGAAGAGGAGCCCACCAGCCGGCTCTGCTGCACTCTGCATGCTTCCAGATGGAAGCTCCAGCAAGCGGGTGAGGGGCAGTCCCCTGGACGTGCCAAACTTGGCACGAGTGTGAGCTGGAGCCTCTCCCGACCTCCAGCCCTTCCTCCTGGAGCAGGGTCAAGAGATGGCAGGACTCAGACCTGGGCTGAGTGACACCCCAGGGGCAGTGCCCTCTCTCCTCTGAGAAGGGTGCCCTCAGGCTGCCCCCCAGCCCGGGCACAGGAGATGAGACAGATCCGGCACACTCCTGCAACACTCATATTCCTTGCTTCTTCAGGCCGGAAACATTGGGGCCTCGCTTCCTGCCAGGGCTTTGGTGTGTCCAGCCTTTGTCACGTGCGCTGGTCAGCCGGGGTCTTGGTGTGATTGGGGGTGGGGAGGGGGGTGGGCTGTGGCTCTCAGCCCAGTGAAAGAACCGCCCGGGGCCAAGGAGAGAGCCCTGTAGCCACCCAGTGCACCACTCGGGCATCCCGAGTGTCCAAGGGCAGCTGGGCGCCATTGAGTCTTCCATCTCTTCCGAACTCGGTCACCAGGCCCCTACCTCTGCGTGGGCTCCACCTACCACCCTTTCAGTTAGCAGCCACCGTGGACACCACTCAGGACACCAGGGCAGAGAAAGCCCACAGGCCGGTGGTGTGTGAGTCCTTGGTCGGGAGATGAGGAGGGAGGGGGACAGAGCCTGTGGGGGGCTCCAGGCTTAGCAGGACAAGGGCTGGAGGCAGGGGGTGGGGTAAGCTAGGAGTGCAGGGGTCTGCGTGGATGGCCCGTGTGATGGGGTGGGGTGGGGGGAGTAGAGCCTCAGGAGGTGTTCACAGCCAACCCCTGGCTGGTAAGTTAGAGGCACCCTATCCGCTTCACAAGCAGGCGCTGCAGTACCTGCACTCTGCAGCAGAGCCCTCCGGATGCAGGTAAAGCCCTAAACAGGCGCTAAATAAATCATCGAGCTGTTTATTCTAGGAGGGAGAAGTCAGCTGCCTCCCCTGCGAGCTAATGGGAGGGCAGGGCTCCGGCTGGCGGGTGGGGCTGCCCCCCCCCCATCTGAGCAGGGACCCCTCCAAGAACCTCCATTCTGCGTCCTGACTTTCATCCCCCCACAGGAACACCTGCCTGCAACCCCGCAGAAGGGGAGCCAGGTTAATTGTTACCTCCTACGCTGCTGCTCTGAGGGCGCTTTGTAAAAGCAGAACTATGCTTTTAACGATTTGTTGTTGTTGTTGTTGCTACCTTACGAACCAGATGCTTTTATCTAAATGAGTTGCTACAAATCAAAGGCTGGGCCCACGAGGGTTGCTAAGCTGCGCCTGTTTTAAATCTCCCCCATTCTCTTAGCACCCAGCTCTCTCACAAGTACACGATGATAAGATGGGTCTTGGCAGCTATGATGACCGAGCCTCCGCGTGGCCTGGGAGGAGAGGGCTCCCAGCAGGAGCAGAGTGAGGCTGGTTCTGTTCCCTGTGCCACGTGCTCAGGAGGGCGGGAGCCTGGCTCGGCCTGGGCCCCCCCCCAGTCTTGGGTCACACTGCGTGGGAGGAAGGGTGCCCAGACATAACTCTCTGTGTTCTTCTTGGACAGGGGCTAGGTCTAGTTAGGCGTTGTCATCGGCCCCTCTCCTGTCTTCCTGACACATACGATGCGTTCCCTGGCATTGGGGGTAGGCAGGCACGTGTTCGCAGCTTTAAGGACCCCAAGACGAGGAGTGACAGTTCCAGTTAAGGCGGAAGAAGCTTCTAAGTTGGGAACCAGGAGACTCCTGCTCTGCCTTAACTCACTGCATGTCCTTGGGCAAGACACCGGCCCTTTCCCGGCCTCTGCCAGCTCTGTTCACACAACACACTCTTGGTTTTGTGGTTAGTATTCATGTAACCTCAAGAACACTCCCTCTAAGCAGTGTACAGCTCGCTCCGGTATTGTCCTCTGATGAAGGTTGCTAATAAACATTCCTAAAGATTCCAAATGCTCTGGTGCGGGAAGAAGTCCGTGGTGGCGGAGGGTGACAGCACAAGTTAATGCTCCTGGTGACCCCAGCCTGTGTGGTGTGTCTGCCCTACACTTTATTTATCCTGGGATAGCCTACGAGCAAGTGGGGTTGGGACAGGCTCTGCCCAGAGCATGGAGCTGCCAGGGAGTCTGTCTGGGGATCAGGGCGTGCAGAGGGAGCTCGGCTGCCAGCCTTCATCTCTGCCCCTATTATCTGATCGGGTAACCCCTCCGCAGGGCTCCCAGCATGGAGAGAGTTCAAGACCCACCCCGGCCCAGACCCACTGCCTTTGCAGCCACATCACCAGCCCTTCAGGTCCCCCGAGCACGCGTGCCCTGAGACCCCCTGTCCCCAGGCCTTTGCACACAGGTGGTTGCCACAGCTTGAAATGCCCCCTGCACCCTCATGCGTAAGAGGAGACCACAGTTTCCAGCTTCAAGTGACCTGTACCTACGACGTGGACCAAGCTACGTTAGTGGCTAAGTACTCTCATTCCGGTTAGGTGTCCACTGTGGCCTGGGGATTTTCATCTCATGCGGTCTCTGCTGCATCCTTGGTGCCTGAAACCCTACGCCCTGACCTGCAGGAGGTGCTCAGGAGATACTTATTGGGTCATGAGTTGCGCTTCCATGGGGTTATTGCTAGGGGCCGTCAAAGCCAGTCCCAACCCGCAGTGACCCTGTGTGCCGCCCAAGGAAACACCACCCGACCCTGCCCATCCACACCTCAGTTCGAGCGCCTAGTGGCAGCCCCTGTTGATCCATCTCTTCAAGGGCCTTGCTCTGTGTCTCAGCTCCCCAATTTTGCCAAACACGTTCACAGTACATGAGACGAAGTCTCCCCATCCTGGCCTCTCGGGAACACTCCTGCTGTACTTCTTCCAAGACAGATCTGTTTGTTCTTTTAGCAGTCCCTGGCTCTTTCAGTATTTTTCGTGAGCACCATCATTCAAATGCCTCCATCCTTCTTTGGTCTTTTTATTCAGGGCCCAGAGCAAAACCGAAAACAACAGGCAGATGGGGTCCCTTCCAACTCCTTCCATGCCCTGGCATCCATTCCATCCCAGCAGAGGGATACAGTCCCGTGCTGGTCTCCCCCTGGAAAATGAGGTTCCCCTGAAGTTCCCCTGCCCATTCTCTGTGGATCCCGGACCCAGAGCCATGGACATGGTGGGTGCCAACAAGGGCTGAAGTGGATGAGGTTGGAAAAACCCTCTCGTTGCTTCCTGGGTTGGGAATTCACCCTGCAGTTTTCACGGACACTAACTGCCATTGCTCTTTTGAGAGCGATTTGGTATGAGGAGAAGTCCCAAATCTAAGAGTTCTTTTGAGGATGAGTTAATAAGATCACCAACAAGGGGGTGGGGGATGTTGAATTCTGCAAATTTGGGGGCCATCTTCACACCCCAGTCAGTAAACAAACACACCCAATGCTGCTTCTCCCTGCACTGGATCCTGGCAGGATCCCATGGTCTGGGCAATGCCTTTGTGCAGAGCAGGAAAAGGGTCCCGTCCCAAGCACCTGGCCTACCCGGGGGCATGCAGCAAGGCTTCGCAGGCAGAGTGTCAGCCTCCTCTGCCTTGGCCAGGTGTCCTTGTGTAGGACACCACCTCACCCCGTCCCTGGAAGCCCTGGCCACCAGGGCAGGTGAAAGGGAAGGAAGGAGACAGGCTGCATGGAAAATCAAATTTTGCCACAAAAATAAACTCTGCGGTTTGCAGATAAGCTATTTCTAGCCCAGGTGCCAAACGAGGCTCCACAGTTAGAATGAACTGCAGGGTGGCCCTCCACCCCACCCGGCCTGGTTCAGTGGGACGCTTAAACTGATGCACCCATCCGAGCTGGGAGAAAGGGAACATCACTGCCCCCCACCTTCCTGGGAGTTTGGCTTTGGCCCAGCAGGAAGGCAGTGTGGCTAGCCACTGTCTTAGGCAGAGTTAGCTCTGGGGGAAGCCATCCCTGTCAATCCCAGGTCACCCCATTTAGGCCCCAGTAGAAAGATGCTGTTAACTAACCAAGCAGCTCCAATGAGACCTTTGATTACTCCTGGATGAAAGGCCTGGAGGGTAATTGTTTCTAAAAAATCCAAGCAAATATGAAAACTCCACTGCTGGAGAGTTGATTCTGACTCATACAGACCCCACGTAAGATCTCTGAGATTGAAAAACTTCATGAGAACGGGCAACCTCATCTTTTGCCTATGGAGCAACTGGTGGGTTTGAACCGCCGACCTTGTGGTTAGCAGCCCAGGACTTCAGTCAGCCAGGGGAAATCCTGTGGGTCAGAGCCATTTGTACCTGGGCTCTTGGTGAGTTGGGCCCATTCCCCAGCACCCAATAGGAGCAGAGAGCCCCGAACTGCTAACCAAACGTTGAGGCTCAGCGCCCCCCCCCCCCCCCCCCCCCCCCCCCCCCCCCCCCCCCCCCCCCCCCCCCACACACACACACACACAAAGGCATCTCAGAAGCAGAGCTTCAAGTCCTGCTTCTGAAAAGTCAGTCCTGGAAAGTTCAATAGGGCACACACATGATCCCATTGAAACAGAAAAGACTCCTCCAGCACCTGGTTTTTAGGGAGCTCTTGGCAGCCCTGGCCAGGACACCCCAGTATGGACATCAGAGCCCCAGTGGCTGGGCATGGAGACCTGGCTGGGTGTGTGTTGAGAGAGCAGCAGCCTTTCTGTCTGGTTAGTTTTCACATCACTGAACTCCAAGGAAGGCTTGAGGGTGACTTTAAAGGCCCGTGTAAGACAATGTAAATCAGAAGTGAGAGAGCCAGGAGAAGGAGGTACCAGTGTGGGAAAGGAAGGGTTGCTGGGAGCGCTGCCTTTGGAATGTGAAGTACACCACATACATAGGATACTAGACGTCTGCGGCCAGTGGGCCAGAGAGCAAGCTCTGCACCTGACCTGGGCTGCCCTCAGAACCTCCCTGGGTTTCCACTGGCCTCTTGCTTGCCCCAAAGAAGAGGAGGCACATCCTGCAGTCTGTGTCAGGGGTGTCCCCTATGACACCCCCAACCTTTCCCACTTCCCCTCCGTCCCTGCTAGCCTCAGACTTCGCCGTTCCTGGGAGGTCATAAAGCACTACCTCCCTCTCCCCAGAGGCCTTGCTCACCTCACTCTTCTCCATGGCTGGCTGTGGATAGGTGGACAGAAAACAATGGCAGTATTGGAGGTAGCAGTGGGAGAGCTACGCTTCAGCCTGGCCAACAAAGGAGGGCAAGAAGTTGGCTCTGGTCACAAGACAGTGCGCTTGGCATTTCTGTGGGCAGTGCCAGATGGAGGGTATAACCTGACAGCCCCCAAAGAACATTGCTTCCTGCCGGAAGGTGTTCACATGCAATTTGCCCTGTGCCCTGTGATGGGGTGCCTTGGACACATCTCAGTCCTGTCCTGCTGGGTCTACGCCATTCTTCTGCTCCAGTAGCGAGTCCTTGGGATGGGTTGTCCCGACCCAAGAGCCTGTTCCCAGAGCTCTCCAGGGGAGGAAATTCCATCGGCTCCTGGGTCCCCGTCCCCATGGCTCCTGCCGCCTCTTCTTCTATCTGACCTAAATCTCTCTTGCTGCAATTTAAGCCCTTTTCCCCCCTGTTTTGTTTTGAGTGGAAATGGAGAACAGCTCACCGCCTGCAGCCTCCCGAAGCAGGGCGCGTCCTCCTTGCCTCCTGCCAGGCTTGTGTGTGCTCTGGGAAGCAGCCCCCCACGGGGACCCCTTCCAAGAAAAAGGCTTTCAGGGCAGCCATGAACCAAGGCCCCGTTCCGGGGTGCATGGTGGGGGGAAGCCAGAGGATGAGCCTGCACATCCTGAGAGAGGACCTGCTCCCAGCAGATGCGCACGGGCAAGACAAGCTCGCTGCAAGAAGGGACATCTAGACAAGGCCTTAAAGGAGAGAGGGAGTTGGCCAAAGGAAAAGAGGGGGGCTTTTAGGCAGGCTCCAGGGGGATTCCCCACTCCCAGGTCCACACTGGGCTTTGTCCAGAAGCCCCGTTGACACACTTGTGAAGCCTGTGGCCGTTCACAGAAGGGTGTGCAGTCAGAGCAGCTGAAGGGAGAAGAGATGAAGCATCCTTTCCCATATGGCCTCCAGAACAGGGGTTGAATGGGGTCGATGGGCACCTGTCCTGACGTGCTGGCACACAAACTGATTGCACTCCCTAGTAGACAGAAGCAAGCCTTTCATGAGGATTTGTCTCTAGGGAGGTTTTCAGTGGGGATTCCTTCAGAGGCAGACAGCCCGTTCCTTCCTCCTAGTCCGTTCCTAGTCTGTGAGCTCTGGAAACCTATTCTCCATGGGAGACACTGCCGTCAGGTGAGATGGTGGTGACACTTCCAGCCTCACAGCAACACAGGAACCAGCCACCACAGCAGGACAAACGGACAGATGCAGAGAGGGTCGGTGACAAAGAAGAAGACGCTCGAGGAGATGGCTTGACACAGCCAAAGTCAAAAACTAAAACACCCCTATTGTACATTAGCTGCCATCATCATGCTCAAAACATTTTCTTCTCTTTAAGCCCTTGTTATTAGCTCCTAGTATTTCCCCTCCCTCCCTACTCCCCCTTCCCTCCTATCTGTACCAGTGTACATCTCCTGGACTCACCGGATTGTAAGGTAGAATTGGGATCACAATAGGGGGAGGAAGTATTTAAGAATGAGAGGAAAGTTGCATATTGCATATTGCACCCTGACTGGCTCGTCTCCTCCCTTCGACGCTTCTGTAAGGGGATGTTGCTTCTCTTACCAATGGGCTTTGGGTACTTCCCCTCATTTATAATGACATCATTTTTAGTTCTTTGATGCCTGACCCCTGATCCCTTCGACACCTTGCAGTCACACAGGCTGGTGTGCTTCTTTTTTGTGGGCTTCGCTCGCTACTTGGGAACTAGATGGCCACTCGTTTACCATCAAGCCTCACGGGCTGCTCATTTTAAATTCAGCAGTCCAGAATTGCCAGCCACTCTAAGAGACACGGGCTCAGACACTCCCCAGGGAAGCTCTTCTCTGGCCCATGGGCTCTTGGTGAGGGATGGCAGTGGGTTTGGGGTTTGACTCCCTCTGTGAGCAGGTCCACAGGCCTTTCCTCAATGGGTGGATTAGAACCACCTACCTCTGGGCTAGTTAAAAAGCTGAAGCTACTCGGTCCACCCAGTGACTGGATACCAAAGCTCCATTAGGCCTGGGCTTCGGTGGATTTTCTGCCCAGCTGCTGCAGCTGATGGTGAGTGAGGTGTACCCCAACCTCAGCTTCCCTCCCCTCCTTCCCGTGGATTGGGGGGGCTCAGTTGCAGGGTGTGTTCTCAGGAGAATTCCACAGAGCGTGTTGCTCTCCTAGACCAGTGGTTTCAGTCGCACGTATGTGCCTTTTTTATTTCTGGGCACCAAGCAGCCCCCGCTTGTTTCTGCTCAATATGAACTATTCTGTAGGCTGCCGAGGCCAGCCTTGCTGAAAGACTTGGGTTTGTGGTTCCCAAAAAAACAACTCTGATTGGAAAGCAGTAGATGGCGGCTCAGCTCACCGATACGCACGTTCCCAACGCAGTGACGCTGAGCGTCCCTGACAGCTTTCAGACAAGGCCCAGTGGAGGCAGGAGAAGAATTCTTATTTTCCTTAGGCCAGCGGAATGCAAACCTCCCCACTCTGAAGGATCAACGGAGGGAAACCGGATCCCTTTTCCTAAGCAGTTATCTACCAGCAGCACTGAGATGGAAACGAGGTCATTTGATTGTTTTTCCATCCCTTGGTCAAAAATCCCTCCAAAGTACTTGGCTTGCATACTGAGAGACAAATACACACACGTGCATGCGCACACACACAGAGAGAGAGGAGGGGGGGGGGGAACGCACAAAGCCCTGCATTGATTGGATTTAAATAATGGAATTGCCATTAATATCTCTCATAAAAGATGATTGATTCTGACTTGGATTTATGGGAAGTTGGAGCTTGTAAAAGTAAACAGAGTGGCATTCGTTCAATATTAATGCCGGTGTATGCACGCCCCCTCCCCAGGCCTGTTTAAATAGACAGGCTTGCAGCCTGCAAGCTTGATTGTCCAGGGATCCAGCTGGGCCACGCTGAGTCCTTCGTGCCCTGTCCCTCCTCATGGGTCAATGCTGCAAGCCTCACACTGCCCTTTGGTGGACAGGCTGACGCAAGCCAGCAGCCTTTTGCCCCCGCTTCTGTGGATCCCCTTGTCTCTGACAGGACAGAGGGCCCCTGATGGACCAGTCTCCCCCCTGCCTATAACCCTCGAGAGCCCCCCCTATGATAAAGCACCTCTGCAGGTGAGTGGATGTACCAGCCCAGTGCAGGTCTGGGAGCCCTGCTTTCCCATGGCTGGGAGCTCAGGCAGAATGACCTGTTGTTGTCCAGGGACTGGACTCTGGGGACTGCTCGTGTGTCTGTTTTCAGGAGGGGGTTTTCCAGTGACCGTTCACTGTTGCTTAAGAGAAGGCCGAGGGGAGGTCCCACTCCTCTAGGACCATGAGGGCAGACCCTCCCTCGGGTGGAGGAGAGGTGGTAATGGAGGATGTTGGGGAGAGATGCCAGCCACATCTCCGGGTCACCAGCTCCCACTCCTTCCAGCCGGCAGCAGCACTTTCATCCCTGGACCAAGAGCCTTGAAGCTCTTATCACCCTCTTCTAGCTCTAGGTGTATTGATCACCTGTCCCTCCAGTCTAAACAGGTGACTCGCTGATGTGCTCCTGGGGCCTGTTCAACCCGCCGCCCTGCCTGCCGCCTGCCCCTCATGAACCTGGTCCAACCCCCTGCCTCAAGTTTATGCTTCTCCCTATGTTCTCACCCCCAACTCTAAAGCCTGAGACTCCACCAGCCCTTTCCTCTCTCACCCCGCCCCCACCCCCAAAGGCCAGGTCCCCAAATGTACCTCCTCTCCATCACGCTAATCCATCTCCGTCCCTCCTTCCACGCTGTTCTTTCCTGCATCCATCAGACGCTCACCAACTCCAGCCAGAATGGCCGCCAAGGTCCGTCTATCCCTTCACTCTGAGCACTCTGAGATGTAACTGCACTCCATCTGGGCTGGGCTCTGAGCGTCCGCCTTTGGAAGCCCACGCCCTGCACTCAAAGCACCCACCGCAATCAAACCCTAAGCTTGTAACCCTCGTGCCTTTTTTCTGCCATTGGCTTTGTGTGGAAAGCCATTCTTATCTTCCTCTCTGGACGGGCCCAGCAGGGCCTCCCCCACCGACACAATTAACCTCCCCCTCTGTGGTGGCACCTTTCAGAGGCACCTTTCAATGCCTTTGGTATGAGGCATGTCCAGGGCTATTGCCTGGCCCACACCGCCACCCCCCTCTACCCGCCCCCCCACCCCCACCGCCCGCTACCATCCGCACCCATTCATCATAAGCCCTGCTGGTGCATCCTGGGTCACATGACCCCATCTCTCCAGCCCCAGCTGATTGACTGGAACCCGAGCGGGCACCAGACTTTCAAAGAGACCTCAAGTGAGCCGCATGGAGCTTTGGGGTCTGAACTACACAAATGGAGGCAGCCCCATGAGATTTCTCTTCTTTGGAATGTAAACGAAGCCAGGAAGCGAGAGAGCCCCGATTGGGGCAGGGAGCTTGGCTGAATGATCTTGCAGGCACAAGTGAAGAGCAGTGGTTACGGGGCACCGTGCATAACCACATTGGGTCTCAACAATCGCTGACGGGGAGAGAGAGGAATAGCGGGGTGATCCCCCAAGAGAAGAAGAAGAACCTTGAGCAAGAGAGGCCGCCGATGGTGGATGGTCTTGGAAGCCCTTCTTGCTTCTTAATGCTTGCTGGTTCCTCGGAGGCCTTGCCATCGATTTAAAAGTATCCACCCCAAAGAAATCAGATGGTGCCCAGCTATCAGAAGGAATAACACCTGGGCTCTTAAAGACTGGCTTTAGTATAAGCAGCCATCTGAGTCAGGCACCAACTAAGTTTCACGTGGAAGAAGGGCACCAGGTGGTGTGATCCCAGGATTGTATGTAAAAAATAAAAATCTGGAGGAGGGATCAGTATCGGAGCTTAAATTCTGAACACCCCGAGTGCAGAAGGCCGTGGACGATATGAAAAAGTCACGGCCACTGAGTCGATGCGGATCATGACTCCCCCCTGTGGGTTTTCAAAGACCGTAACTGTTTAAGGGAAGAGAAACCCAGCCTCTCTCCTGCAGAGCTGCTGGGGGTTTTGAACTGCCCACCCTGCAGATCGCAGTCCGACACATAGCTACTGTGCCACAGGGCTCCTATGCAGGTGATATGAGAAGCCCTAAATCCATTTGTTTGTCCCCACATGAATGGAGTCTCTGACCATAGCCCAGGGAGGTGAATAACCTGGCTCACTGTTGACTCTTTTAAAAGTTGTTTCCGTTTGTCATACTTTCTGCTTTTTTTTTTTTTAATTGACCTCTCCCCCTGTTTTAGTTTGACATTGATGTTGGGCTGATTTGTTTGCTGGTTTGGATGATTTTCTGCATATAAAATCCAGGATAGACACATCTATAGAGACAACAAGTGGCCTAATCGTTACCTAGGGGCATGGCAGGGAAGGTTGGCGGCAGATGGGGGCCTACAGAGAGCGAGTACAAGAAAGAAGGAAATTTTCTGGAACTGATTGTGGTGTAGGCTGCACAGCTCCCTCACGGCGATTGAACTATTAAATTGTATGACATGGGAATGGTATGCCAATAAAACTTTTTTTTTTTTTTTTAGCTAAAAGAAGAAATAAATTATCTACCCTCTTTTAACATGAGCTGGCCTGGGGTGGGTTCTTTGAGTGAAGCTGACACACACGCACACTAGAATAACGACCTTTTCTCACTATCATCCACCCAGCGTGATCATCCCGTTTCCATGTCTGAGTAAACTGAGATTCAGCAATATTGAGTCGGCGGCCCAAGACCGCAGGGGCAGCAAGCGGCAGAGTCCTACGGGAGCCCAGCCCTCCTCACTGAGAACCTGATGTTCTTTCTCCAGCACACAGCGTCTCCGGTGCTGCATCCCAGCCGGCTGGATCTGAGCCTCGGGGCGCTGTCGCACAAGACGCCACAAAGTGGGTGCTGTGAGAGAGACAGCTATGTCTGCGTGGTGTCAGAGCCTGCGTGTCCTAACCAGGGCAAGCTGGTTCCTTCTGACGCTCTTCACAAAAGAGCTGTGCCCACAGGGGACTCTGCCTCCCTTGTCACATAGCGTCTACATCTTCCCGGGTGTGTGCGTTTCCCTGTTTATAAGACACCACTCCTTCTGATTCGACGTAGTTACCTGATACCATCTGCCAAGAAAAACCCTATTTCCCCCAAAACAAGGTCACAGCCGCAGAGACATCCACTTAGCTTTGGGGAAGACACAATTCAGTCTCCAACAGCTGTGCCAACTGCTTCCCCGTGCGCGAAACTCTCATGAAGAGACCAGATCCTGCTTGTCTCTGGGTCCCAGTGCCCAGCACAGGTGCCAGCACAAGGCGGTGCTAAAGCCCATGACATGTCAGTACCAGCTGCCGCCCAGTCAGCCCAGCTCGGAGGGACCCCGCTCGTATCAGGGGAGAGCTGCACCTCAGGGCTGTCAGTGGCTGCTGCTTCGGGGGTAGATCACCAGGCCTTTCTGCAAGGTGCCTCTGGGTGGACGCGCCCTTCCCACCCCTCTGTAACCAGCCGAGCTCAGTGTAGAGATTTCATGACAGTGAATTTCTTCAAGGGGCTTCTGGTAGCACAGTGGGTTGTACATGCGGCTGATAACCCCACGGGCGGCAGTTCAAAAACACCCACTGCTCCATGGGGGAAAAAAGGAGGCTTACTACTCTGTAAAGATGGACAGTCTGGGAAACCCACAGGGGCAGTCTCCGACCTGCCCTCTAGGGACGCTCTGAGTCGGAATCCACTCCAGAGCAGGGAGTTGGGTTGAGGATGACTTCCTTTAGAAAACAGCCTTCAGGAAAAGCGCTAGTTCAAGCCCTGTGCTCTGTCCACTGCTAGTGGACTCACCTTCTCTCTCCAGTGGAATCAGTCCAAGGTGCGATGGGGTGAGAGGATGCCCGAGGTCCCGCCTGCTTTCCAAGCCCCATCGGTCATCTGCCTCCCCATAGGAGGGCGTGGGGGAGAGCATGCTCCCTCTAGGCCAACCATGTGTAGGCCCTGACCCGCCCTGGGACACAGAGCTGTTCTTCCACGCCCGCTGGGTGGTCTGCCCACAGCGCTGGGGGTGGGAGGGGGTGTTTGGGACCGGGGGTGGGGACCCCTTTCCAGGACCTTGTATCTTGTAGATTGGTTGTGTGAGAGTCCCCTGTACTGAGGCTGGGCAGGCCAAACCATCCAAGCACCCCCCCCCCACCCCCGACGGCAGCTTTGTCTAATGAGGATGAAATGCTTACACATATTTTCATTCTTTTAAAAAAAATCAACTATTAATTTGTCAGAATTATTCATATTTTCCTGATGATATTTCCCATGTATCTAATCAGGGAGCTCATGAATAGAAATGAAACTATTTAAATACAGAGATGGTGTACATTGTAAAATCTTGTTTTCTCAAGCTGTCTCATAATGCACTGAATACATTTACTTCTTCTAAAAACAGGTTTCGCAACCATCAGAGTTTTTTTTTCTAAAAATCTTTGATTAAATATGACTCCATTCAAATATGCTAAGTTGTTGGTGGTTGTGTGGCGGTGGAGGAGAGGGAACTTGAGGGGGGGGGATGGTCTGTGCAGTGCCTTCGAACACTGGGACATTGTTTCTTGGTCTCCACCATGAGACCAGGAGACTGTTTGATTGTTTTTTTCTAGTGAGAAAACTGGAAAATACATTTTGGGTCCATTCTTCTTAGGCTGGATGGATGGCAGAGTGAAATTACAAATTGAAATTGGGCTGAATAATATCCGAGATAATTGTTTGTACAATGTAGACTTTCTAAACTGCTCAAAATTCCAGCAGCACTTACCTACATTGAAAGAGGCTTAGAATCATTAAACAAAGCCAGATATTAAATATACTACTGCTATCTCCCGAAACATTAGCAAGTAATGTAAAACACATGGCATCTACTCAATGGAAAATCTGAGAATACAAATTATAATAGTTGTCTTATAAGACCTCTGGGAAGCTTGAGCTAAATTGCTTAATTCCATTAATAACAAACTATTACTCTAGCTATTAAAGTAACATAAGGTAATAGAGATCATGTCGAGAGATTGCACCGAGGCGCTTTCTTCACCTAGCACAAATTTATTCAGGGGCATTGATAGATTTTAATTGACTATGGCAACTGAATAGCGACAAAGGAAATTGAATGCCTTTTGAAAAGCTCCCCATTCTGTGGAGGCAAATACCAACATCAAATGAGGGCTTTTGGGGGGAGCAGGGACAGGCGAGGAAGGGGGCTGGAGACTACCTCCACCGGCCGCAGCTCTTCCTCAGAAGCCTTTTCATGCCACCGTACGGGACGCTCCTGGGAAGTCGGCCGCCAGGGCCGTGCATCCTCTCCAGCTCCACGCCTGTCCAAACGGAAACCAGACCCATCTGGGCCGCCGCGGAGATGCCTGTTTTGTCACAAACTGCCACCGGGCACGTGTCCAAGAGATGCGGCTGGAGGGGGCTGAGTCTCTGTCAGCTGCGAGTCCCAAGGCGAGGCTGAGTCTGGGAGGCGGCACTGCACTGAGCCGACCCTCACCTTGGCCTCCAACGTCGAAGGCGAAGGCTTGCTCAGCTCTCATCCTGGCCCCGTGACACACGGCTCTCTCTTACTCGTCCATCCTCTGTCCTCTCCCCAAGGTCTTGCCCTCTGACTTCTTTGAGGCGGTAGGAGGGCAGGGGGAGAACGCTTACTTTGTGCGTGAAGTTAGGCCCTGTGTGCATTGTCTACAGGAAGAGATCTGTGTGCGTCCAGGTAGACTAGAGAAACAAATTCATAGACACGCATATGGGTATAAGGGAGAAGTTTGTATACAAGAGGAATGGAACATTGAGAAAGCATCTCCCCCCATCCAGTCCAAAGTCATAAGTCTGATATTAGCCCTTACGTCCAATACCAGTCTATAAAGTCTCCTTCTGACTCACGAAGTCACAAGTTGCAGAGTCCCACCTCTAGCAGGGGTCCCCTCATGACTCCTCGTTTCCAGGGCTCAGGGCCTATCAGCAGTATTCATTGGTGATAGAATCATCTCAGCACTGGCAGGGGTCTCTCTGTGGCTTTTCTGGCTTCAGAGGTCTGGTTTTATCAATGTAGGACTGTGTGGCTTGTCCTCCGGCTCTTCCAGTTCCTCAGACACTGCCATCTTGTCTTGTCAGTGGAGCAATTCCCCAAAACTGGGAAGATGGGCTCTCATCTCCATGAGGGAAATACCCCGAGACTTCCCAGAAGTCTCAGGAGAAAGCCATGCCCACACAGAGGCCTCATTGGCTATCTCCAGATTGACAGACTAGACTCCACCCCTAGACTTTCAATCATGATATTGACATCAAACATGTGACCGCCACAAGATCTCTACTAAGAAGTGGCCCACGCAGTGGTAGAATTAGGTAAGTCCAGTCTGGCTCCAGGCAGGACAGCATACTGACGGATGGTGCCTGGGGTTAGCAGCGGATACAGCAGGAGATGAGGAACCAGATGCAAGATCTGGAGAGCTCCCAAAGAATGGGAAGGACCAAAGAGGAATCTTTCTCTTTCTCTTTCTCATGCAAAAAGGCATATGGCATCACCAGGCTGTGATGTAGTTGTTAGGCTGAGCCCCGACCCACCCCAGGAGTGTCTGGTTGACAGAATCTATAACCATAGCGCCTTCCATGCAAGACACCATGTGTTTCCCGGTTGACATCCCTCATGCCTGGGCACTCTTATCTCTGCATGAAGGCTTGTGTGCAGCGATGGTGCAGAACGGGCTTCAACCGGGAGAGATGCGGAAGAAAGGCTTGGTGGCACGCATTCCAGAACCAGCCACGGAAAACCCTCTGGGACACAGGTCTGCTGTGACCCCTGGGAGGTTGGCCGACGGTTGAGTCCCCTCCACAGTCAGCAGTTTGGCTTGGGGTATGCTGGGTATATTTTAGCAGAGTCTTCAGACTAAGATGGAGGAGGACAAAAGAGATGACAATCTGCCAGTTAAAATACGATGGGTCTCAACCATCTGTTCCAAAACGGACCTGGCCGTGCTTTGTCCCGGTGCATGCGAGGGGACCATGAGTCCAGGGATCCACTCAACAGCAGTTGTTAACAACAGCAGCAGCTGTCTTCTTCCCACAGCCCGTTGGGCTTGCGGTATCTTGGTTCTGCTGGCCTTGGTCTTGAAGTTCTCATTCAAGAGAGGCACGGACCTCCACGCCCCCACGCCCCGTCATCCGCAAGTCCTCGGGGCTTGCCTGCAGCCTCAGCGCCTCCGCTGGGAGGAAAGCCTCTGGGTAAAGACAACCGCGCCAAGATAGAAGAAGCCCTGGAGGTGCCATTGGGTGAGCATTGCACTGGGAAGCGCAAGGTCTGCGCTTCGACCGCTCCAGTCCCTCCTTGGGAGCAACAAGAGGCAGTATGCTCCCCTCAAGATGGGCTGTCTCAGACGCCCGGCTCGAGTCAGAATGAACCCTGACGGCCGCCGTGGATGTGGGAACCAAGATCTTAGCGGCTGCTCAAAAAAATCCCAAACTCGCTGCCATCGACGCAATTCCAAATCAGAGAAACCCTGTCGCATGGGGGAACGCTGTTCCTGAGGGCTTCTGAGACTCTACTTCTGCAGAAAGCCACCTCTTCCTCCCAAAGAGCAGCTAGCTGGGGGTTTTGAACTGCTGACCTTACCGGGAAAAGCCCAACACATAACCACTGTGTCACTAGAGCACTAGCAGGCCTTAGTCACCACATGGACCTTGAAACACTCTGAGGCGGCTGCAGAGCTGTTGGAAGGCCGTGTCTTTAAATCCCTGTCTGGACTCTCCCTTTGTTTTGGTCTCTGTCCTTAATCGCATTTCCGAGAAGCGTGGAGAATGCACATTGTCGTCTGCCCCTCCGTCCGTCCGTCCGTCCGTCTCCACGGGGCTTGGGGATCTTGTCTCTACTCCCCCTGGTCACCTTGCAGTAGCCATTGCAGCCTGCCTGCACCACCCACCACCCTCTCTGAGCCAGCAGCTTCCGGGCGGGTGGCAGCCCTTCTCCTGGGGTGTCAAAGCCAAGGTGCCCTGGGTTGTGACAACCGGGACAGGCTCTGGCTCCTGGCGAGGGCCTCCTACCTGGTTCTCGCCCAGGAGAGACTAATCCCGCTGCGCCTCCGGCATATGCATGTGTTTGAAAACTCCTTGGCAAGCAGGACCTCCTAATTTTTTCCACTTCTTGTGATTAGCGTTGCAGACTAATCCGAGCACCAGACTCAACACCAGCTGTTCCGCTCCCTCTGCTTCTTCTTACTTAGAAACCAAATCCTGGAGCCGCTTTTGCGGATGCGCCTGGCCCTCTCCTCCGTGGGCCCCCGCCGACCACAGCACAGCCACCAACTCGGGGTGGGGGGGGGGGAGCTGCAGGTAACTTACCTGTCTCCTTGGCGGCCCGCCCTATAATTCAGGGTGCCTGAGCGGCAGTGGGGGGCTAGTAAGGGGCACACTCAATCCAAAGGAAGGCTTGAGCTTACCCAGCGTGCTGAAGATGGCTTGAATTCAGTCCTGAGAGGAATGAGTCCCATGGATCTCAGAAAGGCGATTGGGTGTCTCTCCACGTCAGATAACCCTGGCTAGCACATAAAAAGCCAACTATCAGCCAACGGGTCGTCCTGAGGCATAACTACCCTGTAGGAAAGGGTAGAACCACCCCTGTGGGTGTCCCAAGGCTGTAACTCTTCATGGAAGTAGAAGGCTTTCTTCTGTGGAGCAGCTGGCGTTTTCGAACAGCTGACCCTGCAGGCGGGCGAGCTGCCCAGCTAGGAAAAGAAGACGTGCAACATTGTAATCATCTTGATTTGGTCGGCTGGGCTTCCATTTACAGAGACCTCACTGACCACAGAGCAAGCCTCCCAGCCTGCTGTCAGCTTCATGATCCTGGGGGCGTGGGGGCCCGTTGTTGTGGGCACTGTGTCTTTTCAGTGCCTTTCTCCCAAAAAGGCTTGTCTTCCAGTAACTCCAAGGAGAAAGTGAATCTCCAGCCCTTTCTGCCTCATCGGTGCCCGTCTGTAAGCTCTCCTGAAAGCTGTCCGCCCTGGGAGACCCTGCTGGGATCTGGCATGGTGATGGCATCGCTGCCAGCTGCGCAGCAGCATGCAAGCCCCCACAGGACGATACAGAAGTGGGAGTTACTTGGTCTAGCCTGAGAATGGAAGGAGCATTTGTGATCCCGCCACTGAACTTGGGGGACTAGAATACGAGGAGAACCACCGGGATGACCTAGTTTCCTGCCCGATTCTTTCCAGCGCCCCTTCAGGTGGAAAGGAGCCTTCACGGAGGGTCCTGGACTTGGCATACCTCCCTCCCTGCCCCTCTCCTTGCCCCTGTCCCCAGTGTTCTTGGTGGGAGCCTGGCAGAAGGGGTGCAGCCCTAAGGGAGCCCAGGGTTAGTGTGAAAAGTCTCTTCTTTCTCTCTCCCTCCCTCTTTCCCACCCTCCCTCCCTGCTGTGTGAATTTCTCTGGCATCTCCCCTTCCCGTGATGACTCCCCAGGCATTTCCCGGTAGAAGGTGATTTACAGAATGCAGACATGGGGCTGCGGCTTCTCTAGTCTCAGAGAGCATCCGTTTGCATTTCCATGAGACCTTCTCCTATACCTGGAAGGTCCCCAAAACAACCAGCGAGCGTGATACGGAGAGAGAGAGAGGAAGGACATTTGCACTCCCAAAGCTGCAGCGTCTGGAAGAATTATGACCGTCAGGGATCTCGTAGTCCCGTCGAAAGTCCATGAAATCAGTTCAGTAAATTGTGAAGCTAACTCAACGGCTGCATTTGTTCTGCAGGCCTGTGAGAATGATGGAGTTCCTCGCTCACCGGGCAGGAAATGCAATGAGCCCTTTAGAATGACTTCATGTCCAGCCGCAGCCATCTCTACCCAACCCTGCCGGCTCTCTTCATAGGAAACGCCTCGCTCCCTCTGCAGTCCTTGGGCCTCTGGGCTGGGTAGGTGTCTCTCTTGGCAATCGCCATCACTTGAAAACAGGATCCGTGTGAACCTCTCTCTTCCTCCTTGGCAATCTCTCCATGTTTCTTCTCTCTGGTGAGCTGTCTCCCACCTGTTTCCCTTCTGCCACTTCTCACACTCCTGCAGAGTCCCTGAGCCCAGGGGCCTCTGGAACCCACAGATTCCTGGGGTAGAGTGGTCCTCCGCACCCTGGGCACGTTCCATGCACAGACCTTCACCCCAGTTGACTCACACAGGCCTGGTGTGGCTGGCAGAAGCCCTGATGGCTCTGTGGATGGTTCCACCTTGGGTTGCTTACCCACAAGGTCGGAGGTTCAATTCCACCAGCCTCTCTGCAAAAGAAAGAGGAGGCTTTCCGGTCCTGTCAAGATGTATAATTTCAGAAACCCCGTGGAAGGGCCCTGGAATCAGGATGAACTCACTGGTGGTGGGTTAGGGGGTATTGTAGGCAAAAGAAGCCCTAGAAGTGCAGTGGTCACCCGCTAGCCCCTCCGCTGGAGACACGTGTGACAGTCTGCTTCTGCCAAGATGACAGACAGGGAAATTCTGTGGGGCAATTCTGCTCCTTCTGAGAGACTCCCTGTGAACTGGGGCCAACTCCATGGCATGGATTCATAGTGGACAGAGTTGGCGGGTGGTACAAACAGCTGACGAACTTCGTTATGCAGCTTCGGATCTTACGTGGAAGGTTCAGAGGTGTTTAGGAAGAAGGTCAGGTGATCTGTCTCTGAAAATAAAGCCATCTGCCGCTCAGAGCCCATGGGGAATGGTTCTGCTGTGACGTGCAGGGTGGCTATGGGCAGGAGCTGGGCGGACAGGAGGTGGCATGTGGAAAGTTGTGCTGCTCCCCCAGTGGATGAGCCAAAGACTCCCCGGTGGTGAGCCTGAGCGATCAGGACTCCCCAGAGCCAGGAAGGTAAGCCAGGACACCAGGTGCTGCAGGGCCCTCTAAGGGGAGAAGCAGGGAGTTTTATGAGCTCAAGAGCACCTCCAGCTGAATGCTGGAGGACTGGAACAGGTCGATATGTGAAGAAAAGGCTGGGGTAAGTTGGTTTGCCCATGGGACCCGAGGGGAACTCAGGCCTGTGTCTGCCCTATGCACCTGTGAGATGTGTCCTTAGCTTCAACGTCAAGGGGAATGGACCAGATGGACACCTACCTATGTTAGGGAACGGTGGTTAAGTGCTGGCGGGAGCAGGAAGCCCACTCGTGGTCCCCAGGAGCTGCTGGTGGTTTTCCTACTGCTGACCCTACAGATCTCAGCCCAGCCAGTACACCAGTGACCGGCTCAGAGACCCACAGGGGGCGCTGTGAGTCAGCAGGCACGCCATGGCAGGGAATTTGGGGGCATCTGGGCTATGTAAAGTCTGAGTAAAGCTGACTCGGGAATCCAGAGATGTGTCCGGAACTGCAGTCTGGGCTCAGGGTGTCTGACCAGATCCTAGCATCTCCCAGGGTGCAGTGGGCATAGCCTCAGGCACCTGCCAACTCACAAAACGAGAGTTTTCTCATCCTCTGTGTTTATTTTTTAGCGTCCAAGCCATCATTGGTTAAATACGTGAGGCTTTTCCTGAAAGTCAGCAAGACTGGCATTGGAACAGCAGTCAATCTCTCTTCTGGAATCCCTGTGTAGACCTTTCTGCCCTCTCTAACGGGGCCTCACTGCCAGGGAGTGTGGGATTGGGGGGTTTGTGAGGTACTTTGAAATAGATAACAGATGTGGCCAGCCAGCATGGTGCCCCCCAGCCAGGACCCTGCTGCCAGTGGCTTCCCCATGCCCCTGCCCCTGTCCAGCAGGAGAGCCCAGTTACGAGAGGCAAAAGCCAGCCCTGTGTCCAGAGCTCAGAGAGGATGGGGAGAGGAGAAAGAAGAGTAGGAAAGCCTGGGCCTGTACCGGGTGACATGCAACCTCATCCTGGTTTCCTGGGCTCCCCCCCCCCCAATGGAGGCCTCCCTAAAACAGCACTCACTGCCCACATGTATCCTGAAGGTTCTCTGCACTGCCCTACCCAGTGCTGCGGAGCCCATCAGAGATGGTCAGTGAGAGTCTGGTGCAGGACTCGATTGGAAGAGCCACCGTGGCTAGTGATCACTGCCGTGACCAGTGCAGGCCGAGCCTGCAGAAGGTGCTATTCCCTTCTGTCCCGGTGACAGGCGAGGACACGGAGCACGTGGGTACTCAGAGTGAAGCCATCCAGGGGAGAGCCCCGAGGGCTGGTCACGGACTGAGACCCTCCAGCTGAGCAGCTTTCCTGTAGCACAGCGGTTCTCAACCTTCCTCCTGTCTCTACCCTTTCACACAGTTCCTCCTGTGATGGTGAAGCCCCCTCCTCGAACCACAAAATTATTTTCACTGCTACTTCATCACAGTCATTTTGTGACTGTGATGAATCGGGCGACCCCTGTGAAAGGGTCATTTGACCCCCAAAGGGGTCACACGAACCCACAGATTGAGAACCGCTGCTTTAGCAGTTCCCCTCCAAAATCAGTGTGTTTAAACTCTGGTGCTGGTGAAGAACACCCCAATACCACGGACTGCCAAAATAGCCAGCAGTGCTGGCTTGGAGGAAGTAAAGCCAGAATGGCTCTTCCGGGGCAAGGGACCATCTCACCTACTTTGGACAGCTTGTCCAGAGAGGCCCGTCCCTAGTGTAAGACATCAGGCCCGGTAAAGTGGAAGACAGCGGAAGAGCGGAAATCTGCAGGCAAGATGGGTGGACACGGAGGCTGCAACCCGGTCTCACACGTAGGAACAGACATGAGGCTGATGCAGACAGCGTTTCCTTCTGTTGGCCACCGGGTCTCTGTTGACTGGGGGGCATCTCACAACGACAATGGCAGCACTTGTATCAAGCTCAGAGGAGGAGATCCGACCAGGCTTTCCTGAAAGAGCCTGCCTTGCCCCACTGTAAAGTGAGGAAATGGTTTTGCAAGGTTTTAGGATCCTGGAGCGTTGGGGCACAGCCACAGAAAACGGGTGTCCACTTTCTGTCTGGAATTCTGGCTGTTCAGAACTCCCTCGTGCCCAGGAAGATGGACAGATCTCCCCCTGGAAAGACTGGCCCCCAGGAGCACGGGACGCAGCCCAGACAGACGTGTGTTTTTATGCTGCAGGGAATGATGAGACTGCCTGCTCTCACAGAGTTTTACAGCTCCGGAAAGCCCACGGAGGCCTGTCCCACCACATTCTGTAGCCGTGGTTCTCAACCTTTCTAATGCCGCACCTCTTTAATGGAGGGCCTCATGTGGTGGTGACTCCCCAATGATAAAGTTATTTTTGTTGCTACTGTGTTGAATCGTCATGTAAATATCTGATAAGCGGGGTGTATTTTCATCGTTACCAATCAAACATGATGGAAGCATAGGGACAAATCACAGAAACAATATGTAATTAGATATTGTGAAATATTTATTTCTAATGACGAATAAATGAAATTTTGTCATGGAGCATGGGTCACAGTCTTCACACTGGGTACTCGTATGTGGGCGTGTCTGCAGATGGAGGAGCGGTGACTGGGTTCCTCAGACCCTCAGAAAGACACTGATTCTCCTTTATGTGCAATGTGTAAGCCCTGTGAATTTGCAACCCACCTGGTGTCACATGTTTGGGGGTTCTACCAGTCAAGGCTCATGCTGGGGAAACTGCCCATGATGCCTAGGGAGGCCTCCTGGCCAGCTGCATCCTCCTCCACCGTGGCTGCCCTCTGGGCCGGAGGATGGGGCAGCCGACCAGCTTCTGAGCAAAGGCAATGGGACATTCTTATGGCAGTCAACCCCCTGATGACAACTCTGTAGTCGCTTTGAAGTTAGGGTCAACAGATTCAAAAACCTGTTTGGGGCTCTGGAAGCTTATTTCAAGGTATATAACAAACCAGACTGGTGTGTGTGTGTGTGTGTGTGTGTGTGTGTGTGTTCAGAAGCATCATTGACTATTTCTAAGAAAAGAGTTTTTCAATCCCAATTACTTTTCCCCAACTCCACATCCCCTGGAGGCTATTTAAGAAAAAAAAATCAGGATTTCCAATGGTGTGCATTTTGAGTGAATAGCTTTTGCAAGTTTTCGGTTCACGAGCTTGCACTTTGACGTGTTTTTCTGGATTTGAATATTTTTATACATCATGATTATGCTACTGTTTAATGAGAACAAAAGTGGAAATAGCATCTGCTTGTCTGCCACTGAGCGTCCCCCAGCCCGTGTGTGCTGTCTGCAGAAGTGGTGGCCCCGTCTGGGGAGCTGATGAGCGTCTTGATTAGCTTAAATTGCTTCCTGCAGGAGTTGGGGGGCGTCAGTCCTGTGATGAGCAGGGTCGTCTCCGGGATCTGGGACACCAGGGCTGCTCGGAGACTCGGAGAGACTGAAAGACTCACATCGGAAATTGTCTCAAAGCCTCGACCCAGACAACGGTCTCAGAGTTGTACCTTGGGAGATGCTGAGCTTCGCCGGGGCAGGAAAGAGTTCAGCCAAATTGAAAGTCATGGGGAGATGGTGGCCGTGTGGGGAGACACGGGTCGATGGTGGCCACATGGGTTTCTGAGGCGAACTCCACTCCGTGGGGCTTCCCAGGACGACCACCTTCTGGAAGCAGCTCGATTTCCAGGCCTTCTTCCAATGTGCCTCTGGGTAGCTTTGAATCACTAACCTTCATGGTTTGCAAGAGAATGCTTTGCACCAGCCAGGAGCTGACTGGAGTGGAATGGAGCCTAAGGGAGATCCACCACAGGACCCGCCAGAGCCCCGTGGCACCTTGGAACAGGTGTTGGGCTGTCAACCCAAAAGACAGTAGTTCAAACCCATTGGTCCCTCCCTATAGAGTCGCTGGAATAGACTGTGGGGTGTCAGTAGTGTGGGTGCGACTTCATCTGTTGGTTCTGGGGAAGGAGGTGGGTGCAGGTGTGCCCACTGAGACAGGGAGAGAAGGCAGACAGCTTTCTGCTGCAGTGGAAATAGTGCCTCTGCCTTGGCTGGGTGCTTAGAGCAGGGCTTTCTGGCCTTCACCCATTACTCGGCCCGTCCTTGACGTTCATATGGAAGAGCCTGTGTCAGCCAAAACACCGTTCATCACCGTGGCGTCTTTGTGAACCAAGCTTCAGACCCTGGCGACATTTTAGTTTCCTTTCATCGTGATAAAAAGAAACTTGTATTTCTGCCTCTGTCTTAGTTGTTAGACTTCTAATCTGGAAGACTTGTTTCCCCACAGTCCCTTGTTCCCACCACTCCAAAGCGTCTCTGTAAATAATGTTTTTATCGTAACTTAGAGACAGGGAGGTGCTGAGCCCTCACAAATTCAGTTCAATCAGTGAATGTATTAACAAGCACACACACCATGCGAAGGCCGCCCTATCTAGAGCAGAAATGCATTTCCACCCCACCTCACCCTCCCTCTTTCTCAGTCAGCCCTCCCTCCCAAGAAGCAGCCGGTGGGAGGGTTTGTTTTCAAAAGGCACTTGAGTTTTCTGTGAAGTCTTTACTAACACCAGGGTTTCTGGGTGATGCCGGTGGTTAACACAGAAGGCTGGGAGTCCTGAGTTCGGCAGAAACACCTGGAAAGAAAGGTGTGAGTGAAAAGCGACCAGGGACCCTCTACAGCACAGACCTGCTGTGACACACAGAGTGGGGTCATCAGCTGGGGGGTGCGGGGGGGGGGGGTGAACCCTTCACCTGTGATTTGAAAGCGAGAGAGATTCCTCCTTTCCAGAGAGGCTCAACTCGGGCCTCTGAGCACATATGTGCTATTGTAGCCAAAATACCAGGCAGACAGCCTTTGAAGCTTCTTGTATTCTCTCTCTCTCTCTCTCTCTCTCTCTCTCTCTCTCTCTCTCTCTCTCTCTCTCTCTCTCTCTCCTATCTGTCTATCTCTCACCCACGCATCAGACTCCAAGATTGTGTGAAGTCTAGTGGGCTGCCTGTCTCCACACCTGGCATTGCAGATAGCAGCCACACCTGGAGAATCCTGGAAAGGCGTGGTGTGCTTCCTAAACTCTGCCTGCTCATCCAGAGGCCTTGGGGCTGCAGGAAGAGGGAGAGCCTTACTCAATAGCCTACGTCTTCCGCCATGAGCATGTCTCTGCCCTGACAGAGAGAACTGTGTGTTCCTGTGAGCCCTGGAGGCGCATGGCGGGCAGCTCTCCTGAGAGCGAGTTCTCCGTAGCTCCTTCCCAGACCCTCCATCCCTCCTTGTGTCACGGGCTTGCTGGCTTCTGAGGAAGGGCTCACTCATGTGCAATCTGACAAAGGGCAGGGTGGAGTGGGGCTCTGGCTTCCGTGCCCCTTCCTCTCTCTGATCCACAAGACCAAAGCCACCATCCAGCCCGCCCACCTATTCACTCGGTCCCAGCCTGTTGGGCTCATGCACAAAGGGTCAGTAGCTTCACATGGACAGGAGCTTCCTGCCTTTCGGCCTCTTTGCTGGACTCTTCAAATGCAGCCTGCAAATGGCTCTCGAAGTGATGACTGATGACCCCCCCCCCTGGGGCTGGGCCAGGTTCCCCACTGCCCCTGACCCTCTTTCACCCTCTTTCTAACTAAGTCCTCCATGGTCCTGTACCAGGCACCTGTGGTGGCTGTGGTGAGTTCCAGGAAGTGGACTCAGACTTATAGCAACCGTCTCAGCGAACAAAGCCCTGCCCGGTCCTGCACCATCCTCGGTCCTCGTTAGGGTTGCGCCTGTAGTTACGGCCACACTGTCAGTCTGTTTCATCTTTCCCCCGACCCTCTGCTTTCCAAGCATGATGTCCTTCTTGGACAACCTGTCCCTCCTGCCTATGTGTCCAAAAGAAGCAAGACAGCGTCTCCCCATCCTCGCTTCTAAGGAGCCTTCTGGCTGCACTCCTCCCAAGACGTGGGTGGGTTGGTTCCTCCGGCAGCCCACCGTGTCTTCCTTAACTTTGGACAACACCACGATGCGAATGCTTCTTAGGTCTTCCTTCCGTCGGAACCTAGGTACCCTTCCAGCCGCCTGACTAAGGAGATACCTGGGAGCTCCGAGCCAGCCAGTGGCCCATCTCCGGTCCACTGTCTCTCCTTGTGACTCACCGCACGTGACCCCCTGGGATTTGGCCCCAGATAGTCCAGCCGAGATTCAACTCTGTTTTGGGTGACCAAGCTTAGAAAATGACTTCCTTTTTTTCGCCCCCCTTCTTTCCTTCCTTCTGATTCTTCTTAGCTGCAATTGTATTGTCAGGAAACATATCACTATAATGAATGCATTTTTTTTGTTGTTGTTAACGCTGCGACTGTGTCCTTTGCAAAAATGACCCAAGGCTTGAGAATCTAAGATGCAAAGAATGGAATTGTGTGAGACGGGGCCCAGAGGGCTGCCCCGTGGGGTGAGGGCCTAACCCGGGCCAATGCAGGAGGCCCAGAGCATGGCCCTCGCTCAGCCTCTGTGGTCACCGAGCTGGCCTGGAGCCCCTGTCTTCTCATCCAGAAAGCGAGGGGCTGAGCCTGACCTCAAGCCCTGGGCCCTCCCCTCCATGTGCCATAATTCTGCTCAATGTTCTTGGTGACCGACAGGCCAGTTGGCCAACTCCATGGCCGGTTAGACTGATGAGAGTGTAGCAGCCTTTAGAGCTCTCTGATGGGGAAATAGACCAAAGGCAGTAGCAGGTGGTTTGACTCCCTGCACAATAGAGACCCACATGACAGAGAAGAGACCCCTAGGATTTCCAACCCTGTGAGCTTGACAGGAGCAGCTGGTGGGGGTGTCCACCTGCAGAGCCTCCAAGGGGGCTCCAATCCCCCACCTTCTGGTTATCCTCTGGGCGAGTGATCATGGCGACATCCCTTTTACAGGTTGTGCAAACCCCTGGTGGGTCACCGCTGCTGGCCAAGAGCCCCGCTGCCCTGGTTCAAACCACCAAAGCCCAGGTACACCTGGATGGAGCAAACAAAGAGGTGCTTCTGAGCCCCGAGGTCCCTTCCTCTGGTTTTGTAGGAGCTGCCCCTCCCTGCCCAGAGCTGCTACAGAAAAAGCCCCTCCCCGCCCCCTCCCGGCCTCCCGTGGACTGCCGGACTGGAGAGAAGTGGGTGCAGCGGACAGAGACAGCGCTATGGATGCCGCTTTCTCAGACTGAAGAGTGCCTCAGTTGATCGTAAAAGCTCTGTCCTCGCCCTGCACTGGGAGTCATCTCCCCTAAACAGGGGATATCCCTGGGAGCCTTGCTGGGAGACAGCCAGGCTGGGGAGGAGGGTCCTTCTAAAACATCCTGGGTCATCCAGGAAGCCTGGTGTTAGAGCCCTCGCACCCACAAACTTATAATGCATTAGGAAAATGTTTTTCAGTTTTTAAAAGTGACCTGTTGTCCAAACTCGGTATTTGGGGGCTCCGAGTCACCAATGTCACGGCTTGGTAAGGGCCTCATCAGGAAACCGAATGTGCACAGTGGGTGATGACTTGTAACAACTCTGGTTGCTGCTTTTCTGAGCCAGCTTTAGGGACACCCAGGGCGAGGACAGTGACCACAGCTAGTCTCCCCTTCCGGCCCATCCCGGGAAACAGGGACCCACCCCTATGTCTTCTCCTGGGCAGCAGTCTGGCAAGCCAGGACTGGGGAGGTGGGGTTGGGACCCAGAGGCCATCCTGTGTGTCTGGACTCAGAGGGACTCTGGTAGAGGATGAGGTAGAACTTCCCCACAGGCATTCTAGGGCTGGACCCCTCCCCAAAGCAGTCAGCCACGTCTCTCCCCAGCCAAGGGGCCGGTGGACGCAAACCACTCAGTCTTGGGTTTGCCTCCGGGTGCCTTAACCACTGCACCACCAGGAAGCCTTGCTATCATGGGAAGCTTGCGTGTGCATGCCTGCAATATTTCTGTGGGGCCAGAGGTTGCAGGGGGTGGTGTTCAGGGTATCTCTCAGGGCAGGGGAGGTAAGATCTGAGCCAGAGACCTGGCCCCTTCCCTGATCCTGGCTCCCGTTTGCAGCTGGAACCTGAGGGGAAGTGTACACAGCTGGGTGGACATACAGCTGGGGTCAGCATTTCATCTGGGTCCAGAGGGATGGGATTGGGGGGGGGGGGTTAACTGCCCCCAGTTGATGTGAGCAGACACAAGCCTGGACTGTGGTGGGGCAGGTAGGCAGTGTGGACTCAGCCTGAGGCCTGCAGTCTGGGCAGTAGGCGTGTGGCCTCCCTGACGGCCCCAGTGACCTCCTCTCCTCCCAAGTTGATCCATGTAAGTCTCTTACCGCTGCTGGATGTGTGTTGGGCGGCTATGATCTGCTGACTTGCTGTCAGAGCCCAGAGTCATTTTCAAAAGACATGCTTGCTTTTCATCTGCCAGCAAGCAACCAAAGTCCGTGGCTGTGGCACTGGTTCCAACTCAGAGCCACCCTACAGCCTAGAGTAGAACCACCCCATAAGGTCCCGAAAGCCACGGGCACAGACAGCCACTGAGACAGATGGCCGCCTGGGTCCCTCCCAGCAGCTGGTGGATCTGAAGAACCAGTCCTTTGGTTGGCAGCTAAGAGCTTTAACCCCAGTGCCACCACAAGCAGCAAAGCCCTGCCAGTCCTCTCCTCCTGCTGCCCAAATGTCTTCCGCGTGTGTTGCGCCCTGGGTTTGAGAGCACTTATGCTTGGGAGGCCCTCTCTCCCCTTTGGGGAGAAGGCTCTGAGACCCAGAATGCAGGCCCGCGTCTCTCAGAATGCAGGAGCCTCTCACAACTCCCTCCTCCCCGTTCCCCCCAGCAGTTCTCTATCAGGGGGTGGCCAGCCTCCTGATATGCTCGCAGTAAGGGTTCAACAGGCAGTTGTGTGGTGATAATTATTATTTATTATAACACCGATATAGAGATCATGAGAGAGAGAGAGAGAGAAAAGAGCATTACAAGTTATATATGTACCCTTTCATGATACACGCTCACTTACACCCCGCCGGATGGTCCACGTGGAGAGGGAGACAGGCAGGCTGGTATGAAGCAGCCTTCTGTGAGAGCAGGCTTGAGGTGGGCAGGGGGGTGTTCAGGGGTCCTTCTCTATCCTATGTCCCATCCCTATATACCCTCTGGAGCCAAGCCAAGCCCCCAGTTACAGGCAAAGACATATGTCACAGGAGAGGGTTGTCTTAAGGGCTACGTGGTGATGAGAGGGATGGTCTTAGGAATGTCTACGTGACTAAGTGACCAGAGGAGTGAAAAGACCGGACCTCAGTCTGTGGAGGTAGATAAGCATTTCTATCAGGCTAGGGGCTATTAACAGTGATTCTAGAATTGCCATAGGCTCAGAGGGAAGTGGGCCATCATCCTCATAATAGGGGAGTTAGCTCGAAGTAGACAATACAAAAGGCCTTAAGTGACTGGGACTTCCATAACAAATGCTGGTAGATAGTTTGGTTAATCTTTGGAGCATAATAATTGCAGAGAAGTTCCGTCTTCCGACAGTTCTCCCTGCCCAGCCTGTGTCCAGACTTGGGTATCCGGCTACACCTCTCTGCCCTCAAGACGGTCACCCTCGGGGGCTGCCTCTGACTCCCCACACCAGGGACACCCTTGCTTGTGGGTTAGAGTCCTGCGCATCTCTGCGCCCAGGCCTTCAAACGCATCTGGTCTTGTTAAGGCTCCAGCGAAGGCTCTACGTCTTCACAAGAACGTGCATTTTAACAAGAGGCCCAGCCTGCACCCAGAGCGCCTGCCTGGGTCTGTGAGCGGGACCACCATCGTCCAGGCCGCCCACTCCGACCTCAAACCTGCGGTAGACAGCTCCAGAGAGCAAACTAATGTTCCCGCTGGGATGCTGAGCTGATGAGCAGAAACCAGAAAAACACACCGGCTGCTGTGCTGTTGACTGACACCGCTCACCCCTGTCGGGCAGGGTCGACGCACTCCCCAAGAGCTCTCAGGCCCTGGTAGGGGATCAGAAAAGTCTCATCTTTCTCCCCAGGAGCCGCTGCTGGCCTTGAACTGCCAAACTTACGGTTAGCATGCCAATAGGTAACCCCTTCACTGGGAGGGAGGGCCCCGTAGCTGATCAGGAGTGTTTGAAAGTTCTCCGAGGTGCAGGCCTGTATGCCAGCCCCTGTCTATTGCTTGGGAAAGAGGCCAGAGAGAGAGAGGGACCAGGGGCTTGGACCCCAGCGGGCAGTGGGTTTGCATTCTAAACACCTTTCCGGCCATTCCGGGAGGCTGGGAATCAGAGGACACCTGACCTCAGTGGGGAGCAGCATCCCCACCGGGAATGGTCACTGCTGACACCCAGGAGCTCCAGGCCCAGTGAATGAGGCCAGTTCCCTGCCCCACACAGCCTGCTGCCCATATGGGAGTGAGAAAGAGCTGGTCGCTCAGCCACACACTCGACCCCTCTGCTGCCCACAGGCTCACTCAGACACCCCGCCCCTTCAGCCTCTCCATTGCCTTTTCTAAGATTCTAATGAGAAACCAGCAAGTGGGGGGCAGTGTCCGGGCCTATCCCACATGGGAAGGAACTCTGAGCCCCGCCTGCCTCGGGGCTCCACACAGGAGTTGGAGTGTCCCAACCCCAACAGGTGCCTCTGCAGACAGGCCTGGCCCCCTGCTTCTGAAACCGCACAGCCTTGCAAGCCCTGGGGAGCAGCGGCCTGCACACGGGCCATCCCTGTGAGTCCTTGGGGGCCCTCTCCGCGGACAGGTCGGGGCTAGAAAACAGCTACTTCTTTCTCTTCGTGTGTGAGGGGAGGTGGAGGCCTGAGTGTCCTGCCGGCAAGCCCTGTGTCACCGAGGGCCCGCTGCCATCACATGGCCCCACCAGTGCCTTCCAAAAACACACTGGAGCTCCAATTTATCACTGGGCAGAAAGCTGGGAGGGACCACATGCACTCACTCCCCGATGGTCACCTCCTCCCTTGAGAGGTCTCTTGTTCATTCTCTGAGCCCCCACCCTATAGTCCAGGGGCCAGGCGACTCCAGCTACTCCCTTGGTACCATCCCGGCCCATTTCTTTCTCCAGGACAACTGAGATCTTGCAAGAGTCCCACAGTGGGTTTCAGAAAGGGTCTAGGAGGGAAGCAGGGGATGGGGCAAGGACTGCTTTTCACCTTGTGGTGGGTGCACTGCAGCCCCAAGAGCTGCCACTCTGAACAGCCTCTCTGAAGACCCACACAAGCAGGAGGGAGCGCATGCTCCAAGAAGCCTGCCCTTGGGGCCCCAGTTCTGCTGCAAGATCATCACCTCAGGGCACCTGCTAAGGAGACTTGGTCTCCCTTCCCCCAACTAGACTGCCGTGTTCCAGAACAGCAGGAGGAGAAGGGAGGAGCTGACTTCCAAGGAGAGTCTTCTACTCTCATAGCATTTAGACCCTCTCCACCAACACAGAGGCTGGGGCCAAGCCCGATAGGACAGTGAGTTCTGAGCAGGGTGGAGTAAGTTGGCCCAACCACAGGCTGGGGTTCCCCGCAACACATACTGCTTGGCTGGCTGGAAGCCTGTGTGCTCTCACACCTGGAGCCCCTGTGATCCCCACACTCACTCCCTGCAGACCCTGAGATACCCACACTCCCTCATGCCCCTGCAGCATGTGCCTACACTCCTGCATGTGCAAGCTGTGTGCGTGCATGTGCTCGCACATGAGCAGTCTGTGTGAATCTCCATGATCCCTCGCGAGCAGTCCCAGAGTTGTGTGTTCAGGGATTTACAGGGACACATGGAGTGTCAGTGTCCATGGGAGAGCAATCACGCAGGAAGGAGATTTGTCGGCTGCGTGGGCTGATGGAGAAGAGATTACCCAGTCTCTGTTTCCGCCTCAGACTGGCTCTGTGACATCCACAGATTGGGAGCCCTGGGACACTGGCTCCTGCCCTGTCCTGCCTCCCGTCCTTAACCACAATCCCACTGGAGGCAACAGCAGGACTTCACATGGGCACTAACACTCCACTGTGGAGAGGCTAAGTGCCCAACCAGTGCCTCCTGGTTAGGGGCTAGGCTGCTCGCTGGGAGGTGAGAGGTTTGAAGCCAGCTACTGCTCCGAGGCAGAAAGATGTGGCAGCCTTGGAAACCCAGGGGCGTGCTTCTCCCCTCCCTTGTTGGGTGGCTCGGAGCCCAACTTGATCAGACAGGCAATAGGCCTAGGTTTTGTTGCTAAGGTCCCACTCATCGCGACCTTCTATGAGAACAAAACACCTCCTGGTCCCGTGCCGTTTCACAGCTGTTCCTAATGTGAGCTCATTGATGCACCCACTGCTCTCTGGGGGGTGTTAAACCCAGCTTGCCAGGGTGGCTAAGTCCTTGGCTTCTTCCAAGAGGCCAGTCTGGGGCCTGAGGTTTTGGTCCCCCCACCTTAAAGCAGTTGGCGGGGGGGTAACAGAGGGGTCCTCCCTGTGGGATGCTGGCTCAGATATGCCCCCCATAGCAGCATTTGCTCCTGCGGTGCCCTCGGCGCCCCACTCAGCTTCTCAGGGGGCGTTTGGGGGTTTCAGGGTCTGAGTCCCAGGTGGGTGCAAGAGGCACTGATAGGCACCGTGGGACTCAGTGGGGCTGGGGGGCTCTGTAACTAACCGCCCCCACACCTAGTCCTGTAAACAGCCTTCTCCTTGGGCTTACAGATGCTGTGGGTCAGAGAGGCAGTCGGGCCCAGCGGGAAGGCTGTCTCCATGGTGGCTCGGCCTCAGAAGGCAGCGCTCCGAGGTTGTGGATGATGCAACCGTGGGGGCTGGAATCATCCAGGGGCATCTTCACTGCCAGCCTGGCTTTGGTGCTTGCTCTCCGTGGGGCCAAGGGGCGCCTGCCTACCTGCCTGTGCTCTGGGGACCTGGGCTTCTGCTCCTCATGGTAGCCAGGAAGCAGGGTTCCCCACAGGGAAGCTCAGAAGGTGAGTGCCCCAGCCAACAGGCAGCAGCTGCATTGGCTTTGGTGGCTTCAGCCCAGAAAGCACACGCCGGCTCTTTTGCTGGGCTCTGTTGGTGACAAGAGAATCACAAGCCCACCCAGAATCAAGAGGCAGAGAATTAGACTCGGCCGCTCAATGGGGGCGTGGTGAGGATCTAGGGAAGCATGAAAATACAGTCTGCCACTGCTTGCAGATGAAAGTACAAAAGCCTTTGCAAGGTCTCTGCAAGTTTGCTCAGTACCGTTCCTCAGGCCTAATCCCCTTTGAAATGTGGTTTCTGGGCTCCCATGATCCCCTGCATGAAGGCAAGCCGTCTTAAGGATCCAGTCCCCAGGGATGCACATATTTTGCTGCGACCTTTCACACAGAACTCAGCCTAGCCCAGTGCAGGGCAGCTTCTCGGGAGCAGGAAAAACCCAAGCTCGAGGGCCAGACTGCTGGTTCAGTCCTAGCTCTGCCAACGACTGTGTGACCTTGGACTAGTGCTTCACACTCTCTGTGTCCCGGCACACTCATGATGGTAGGTGTTGGTTGCCATTGAATTGGTTTTAACGCGTAACAGTCCTGTGCACAACAGAGCCCCATACTGTCCCGTCCTGCGACAAGCTCACGGTGGGTGCTGTGTCTGAGCCCTTTGCTGGCAGCCACTACGTCACTGTGTCCTCCTCTTGCCACCCTTCGGCTTTACCAAGCATGATATCATGCTCCAGGGACTAGTCTCTCCTATAACATGTCCAAACTATGTGAGACAAAGTCTCCCCGTCCTTGTTTCTAAGGAGCATGTGGCAGTTACATAATCTCCCATCAACTTGCAAAGGGGTAGAATGTAGCCTGTCAACGAGGTCGCAGCTTGATGACCTCATTTGAGGCACCACAAAGATAAATAGCTGCCTGGGGAGGGGGGGGGGGGGTAGGCAGATACACTCACTCCCTGCGAGACATTCCTGTTAACAATTGATCTGGACTGACCGGGGATGTTTTCTCAATGTACAGTTGCTCTTTGATAAAAAGCCCTCTCTTACACATGTGAGCATCTATGAGTTCCTTTCTCTAGTCCACCCAGACTCACACCGAGCATTTAACAGTAGTTCCTCCCTCACAGGTCTGTGTGTCTGTCTTTCCCTTGGCATTCCATGTCAAAAGCATACTCGGTCCTTTGCCATCATTAAAATGTCTCAGTGCTTCTCCAGCGGTCCCCATTCTTTGTCCCATTTCGTGCAGAAGCTCTGAGCGCACACTCACTGCCGTCGAGTGCGTTATGAATTCGTAGCGCGACTCTACAGGTCAGGGAAGAGCTGCCCCCTGCGTTTCTGAGCCCGGAACTCCTTAGCAGAGTCGAAACCCTCACCTTCCTTCTGTGGGCAGAGGGCGGCTCCTGGCTCCTGACGTGGCAGTTAGCAGCGCCCACTATGTGGCCCCTCTTCCCCAAGCACTCCATTCCACCTGCACAGGCTTGTGACAAAACACCAAAGCTTGGCTCAGGCCTGCCTTCGTCCCCAAAATGCCATGTGAGCTCTGAATGCTTTAGCAGGGCCTGGTGACAGCACAGTTGCTCAGGGAGGTACATACACCTTTCACTGTCTTCACTGCGGGGTCCGGGGAGGTTGATAATGGATCCAAGTCACAGGAAGGTGTGGACAGCGCCCCTCTTTTCTCCATCGATCTCAAAGAGTGTTCGTTAGCCCAGTTGTGACTCGTCACGGGGATGCGGCGGTATGCCAGTGTTCTGTGGGCTAGAGCGGGGCGTCCATCACCCCTCACAAAACTCAACCTTGCGGCCCTGGCTTTGATTCCAGCTCACAGAGTGTGTCATCGGACCTGTTGTGGTGGCTTTTTGCTGCCATGCTGGGAGTCATGCCACATGCAGCTTTGAGATGCACTGAGAAACAGCAGGAAAAACCCCTTAGGGGTCTCGTTGTTGCAATCTTTGCTCTGTTGCGGTGGTCTGCAAGGAAACCCATAAGAACTCTGATCCATAACCCATGAACAGGTTTCAGCTAGGTTTCTGGACTAAGACAGGGGAGGGAGAAAGACCTGGTTATCTGCTTCTGAAGTTTAACTCTTGAAAGACACATGGCTCACAACAGAATATTGCCCAGGACAGCCGTTGGGGATGAGGACTCCCCTGAGGAGGGAGGAGGCATTCAGAATACACAGGGGCCACTACTCTGGCCTGGCACGTGGCCCGTGTTGTGAAGAGGCTTCACGGGGGCCGCATGTCCTTCTGTTGTTAAAAGGTCGCCAGGAGTCCGCGCCAACTCACTCACTCGCACTGAGCAACAGCAGTCAAAGTCAAAGCCAACCCACCCCCAGCAAGTGGATGCTGACGCTGCTTCATACGCACTCCTCAGGGCACGGGGACTCTGCCCTGGGGATGTCCAAGACCGACTCTTTTCAGGAGTAGAAAGCCTCGTCTTTCTCCCAGGGAGTGGCTGGTGGTTTCAAACTGCTGATCTCAGGTTAGCAACCCAGCAAGTAACCATAACAACAGCAACGAGAAAGCAAAGACCTGTGGATGGCTGAGGTACCAGAGCAAGTGACAGTGACGTGCACTGACATCTCCCTCCAGAAAAAACCCCAGGCAGGAAGATCCTAGAGGGTCCAGCTGGAGGTATGGGAGGCTCACGAACCACCCGGACATGGGGGGATGCTGTCTCTGCCTTGCAAGGACTCTGTCTTTACTGAAAATGGCAACGTGTGCCCACAGAGGCTTGAGGTGTGCCACCAGTGGGTGGTGGCCGCCTGCCAATATGGGTCTCCCATTGGATGGCAGCGTGGAGAGCATGTGCTTCCTTCATCTCTCCCCCACCCCTGTGTTCATAACTTATTTTTACCCTTGGATTTGGGGAGGGGAACAAAAGATGTCTTTAATGAAATATCACCACACCCTTCTCCTTAAGGTTATTGACTGCCAGTAAGGGGAAAGAGACATATCATTGAGATGGAAGGGGGCGGCAAAGGACTACAGAATGCAAAAATGTTTGTATCCAGCCAGCATCCTTCCTTCCACGGTCATTTAAATGCACGCACGGTGCTTTGCAGAGATGCAAAGCAGCTTGGGAAAGAGTCTCCGTCCTAAGAATCTGACAGGATTCAAAGCGGAGTGACCCCACACCTGAGAAACTTGTGGCAAAGCCTGGATTTGGCCCCCAAAAGCCGAGTGCCCTGAGCTGGGGTACCTGGTGAGGTGGGAGGGGGACCTAGGGGTTCTCTTGAGAGTGGTGCCACGTAGCTTTTTTTCACTTCTGTGAACTGTTTTTTCATGACTCCTGACGGGCCTGGCCATGAACTCTTGCCCGCATGTGATAGAAAGAGCACAAGTCCATTAATTTCTTTTGAGTATCTTTCACTGAAATCCTATTTGATGTATGTTCCAAACGTGACTGCCATTCCGCACCTTCCTGAGATGGCAGTCCCGGCTGAGTCCATCACACTGGCTGCACGGTCACGCCACACCCCAGGGAGGAAGCAGGGTCCAGGGAAAGGTGAATGAGAAGGAGGAGCTAAAGGCTCTCTGCTTGGCTGAGGCCTTGTACCCGGTTACAGGAGGGCCCGTTCACATCTCCATTCAAAGAGGCGTCTTTGTGCGGTGCCAGGGGACAAGTGAGGAGACACCAGAAAAGTCCAGGAGATAGAGGAGGGAGGCTAAGGTTTGGTGCCAACCCACTCCACCTGAGGTACCCTAGTCTGCCATTGTACTTCTGAGGTTAGTGGCCGGGAGCCACCCCCTTAATTCTGCACTGACTGTGTGCCTCAGGGGGGTGGGGCAGTTATATGGCCTGGGGACAGTGCATCACGCTGTGGGGTGACAATGGGCTATCATCGCTGTGAGCCAAAGCTCTGATAGGCATTACTGTGTGTCTGCCAAATAGAGACTGAGCCCTTCACAGGCCTCACCTTGCCCCGGCACTCCAGGGCCTCTTGGCCACCACCAGCTTGGCCTTGCAGGTGATAATTTGTGGCTTCTCTGAAAGGCAGGCAGGGCCATCGTAGCCTCTCCGAGGACGGATGTGGCATGAGCTGGGTGGCATCTGGCCCTCAGGAGCAGAGCTAAGTGAGTGACAGATGACAGTGATGAGAGATGGGAGTTCCAGGGCTTGGTGGACCCTGCCCTGGGAAGAAATGCTTGGCTGGATTCCAAGGCCGGGCAGGTGTGAGTTGGTGAGAGATGTCTTCTCAAGTCATCTCCTGCCCGAGCGCCTGGCAGCTCAGGCGGCGCAGGCCGAGGGCCAGGGCACGGCAGGCCGCTGCCCTGGGTAGTGCCACTCCAGCAAAGAACTCTGCGCACTTAGAAAGTTTGGCAATGGTGGTTTGTGACCGCAGAAATGCATCTGCACAGTCTCTGCTACGGATGCTCTTCTGGGAGGGGAGGGGCAGGCGAGAGCCAGGTCTCTCTTACCAAGCCAGCCTGCCGGCGTCCTGAGCCCTCAGAACACTGATTAAACCTCTAGGAGTTCACACCCAAAGCTTGAGCCTGCTGACTAAGCTCCCCATGGGACCCAATGCCCACACTGAAGATCCACTCTGGGTGTATGCGCACAAACCCTCCTGGATACACATGCACGCGTGTGCGGCGTGCTATCTTGTGTTATCCTGTGTCTTCCCATATGAGGGCAAGTGCGTACGTGTGCTTCTGTGCAGGCACCTGTGGGTGTGTCACGTCATATACATGTGTGTGCATGCGTGAGCACATGCAGGTAGGTGCGTGATCCGTCTGTTCATGCGCGTGTGAGTTAGAGGGTACAGTCGGATGATGCGCGCCCCACCTTCGAGAGGAGCCCCCCAACTGAGGAAAGCAGACCTGCCTGAGACGACAGGAGAAAGAATGTCCTGCGTGTATAATCGAGTGGCAGATTAGACAGACCAGAGTGCCCAGGCCCCATGGAGAATAAGGGAGGTGATCTGGCACCCAAAAAGGCCACCTTGGGAGCGGGCTTTCCCTCTGCACAGACGGGATCCAAGGTCAGGGTTTAGAATTCGGGAAGGATGGGGCTTCCGGAAGATGCGAGGCGCCGTATCAAAACTTACCTTCCTGCTCAGAGTGTCTTTGAGCAGGCATCAGTCATTTTCCCCCTGAAGTTCCTGTTCGCCGTCTGGGGACACAATGCCAGTGTCTGGCACGTCACACTCAGCAAAGGCGGGCTGACTTCAAGGTCTCGGAGGCGCTGGCTGGTTTGTGGCTGTGGCAACCTTATCACCTGGGAGGGAGCTGGGGGCCGCTGAGAGAAGAGGGAGACCCCCACCAGTAAACTACAGGTGTGTGGGGTGCAGGGGGGGGGGCCCTGAGAGCTCTAATAGGTGTTGTCACTGCTGCTGTTTAAAGTTACTTTCATCTCCCCTGCCTTCTGACACACGTATGGATCCAACCAGTGAAGCTTGATTGGCGGAAGACCTCCCCCCACCCCCCCTACCAAGAGAGACCCGCCAGGCCTCTCTCTGGGAAAGAAGGTGCGTGGGCACAGCAAGTCCTGTTGGCTTTGGAACTCGGTTCACACCCATTGGGGGTACCTCAGCTCTGGGCCACCAAGCTGTCCTAAGCCTCGGTTTCTTGAGCATCAAGCAGCAAGAATAATACTTAGCACAGAGTATTGTAGCGAGGACTCGGGAAGACAGATACATGAGTTTTGAATCGTGCCTGGAATGTAGATACGCAGTTGATGCCAGCTACGTTTGGTTTGGCTCCAAGCTGGGTGGGAAGTGTCTGGAGACTGTACTTCACGTAAGACGCCCTGACCCTGTAAATTCGGGGGCCTCAAACTTTTTAAACAGGGGGCCAGTTCACTGCCCCTCAGACAGTTGGATGGCTGGGCTATAGTTTAATAAAAAGAAAAAGCTATGATCAAATTCATTCTGGATCCGGGATGAGTTGTCTGCTGAGCAGGATAGACAGCGGTCCCAAAAACACCCGGCAGGCCTGATAAATGTCCTCAGCGGGCCGCATGTGGCCCACGGGCCGTAGTTTGAGAACTCCAGCTAAATCTTTATAGAAGTAGAAAACCTCTCGTGGCAGTTACCTCATCTGTTGACAGCTTGAGACTGAAGAGTGAAGGGGTGGAGGCTAGCCTGTCAATCAGGTCACAGCTTGCTGACCTCATTTGGAGGCGCTAAGGAGATAAAGAGCTCACCGGAGGCAGGGAACTCGCTCACTCCCTGTAAGACATTACTGACGACGAGCCTGATGGCGCTACGCTGATGCTGCCAGAGCTGGAGGAGCCGCGTGGAGACCCATGCCAGCACTGAGACGCTTCCACCACCCCTGGATCCACAAGACTTTCCACCCACTGACCTGTGATCTTCCTGCAGTCAGTACTATTGAATGTGTTGCACAAGTCTGAAGAGGAATTCATCGATTGGGATCGGACATATGGGCTCAAATTGGATTTATGGACTTGATCTGGGCTGGGCTGTTTTCTCAATATACAATTGCTCTTGTGTGTAAAGCTCTTTCTTACACACATGTGAGTGTCTGTGAATTTGTTTCTCTAGTCTAGCCAGACTCACACACCTCTTCCTCTTTCTCTCTCTGAGCGCCTGGTAGATTCAAAGTGCTGGCCTTTCAGTTAGCTCAACAAGTAACGGCTGTGCCACCAGGGTTCCTTGCCTTCATAGGTCCCTCATAGCTGCACTAAGAGTCCTAAGACTTCTTGCTTGCTGAGACCCAGCCCCTGCTGCCAGCCGTGCGCCCTGAGGGGTAGACAGGGTCCAGGAGGGAAGGGACAGGCTCTACTTTGGAAGATCACAGCAGACACTTGGGGATCATGCACGGCTTGGGCTCGCCTTGTCTGCACCCTCCCGGGATCTGCCTCCCGGGGCAGAGGCCTGGACAGGGAAATTGAACAGCTTGATGTGCTAATCCAGACTGTCACTGAGTCCACTCTGGTTACTAGTCCCCTCCGCCCTCCCTTCTCGCTGCGGGGGACGGGAGGGACCAGAAGTCCTGGGCATTAGGAAACGAAGCTGAGGGAAGGGGGCCCCCTCAGAGGGATAGGCTCCTGCACGGGGTGGGGTGGGGGTGGGTGGGGGGGAAGCAAGCAACTCCCTACAGCTCTGTCTTCAGACTTTCATGCCAGTTCACAGCCTCCCCAATTTTTCTATTACTATTATTTTAACCCCACATTGGCCCTATTTTTAAAATCTGCTGCACTTGAGCAATTTTGTCTGACGTCAGCTGACTGCCGGCAACCGCTGGAAAACAAGAAGAGCCCAATCTTCTAAGGAGTAACGCTGAACCTGCTTCAAACGCAATAAATCACAAAAACCATTGTTTACGATAAGTGGTATCTGATTGCTGTTAGAACCTGTGTTTATTGCTTTTGTGCATTATGGTCTCTTGTAATTTGGACAGCCAGAAATTGTATTCCTTTATGCAGCGCGTAGGAAGGGTTTGTAAGGAGGGAGGCATCTGTAATTACGCTGCCAAGCAGTGGGGCTGGGGAGCCTCGGAGGAGCATGAAAGGCAATTGCCTGTTTTTCTTCCGAGGAGCTGTGCGTCAGGCTGGCGACGGTGGCCGTTCCTGGAACCCTCCGGGCTTCCTCAGAGACTGGACAGAGGAGGACGAGCAGGGAGGGGGTGGGGGGGCAAGCCACAGTGCCCCAATTCTGAGAGCCCGTAGGGTCCACCCACATAGAGCGGAGCCCAGGCTCGGTTGACTGCTGGTAGGGAGCCTGCCCGGCACCCCACCCCCACCCCCCACCCCCCACCGCCCGAGGGATGGGCAGAGAGCTTTTCCTGGAAATTGCCCTGAGACACCCCTGCCAGCTTCGTCTTCCTTCTGGTCCGTGATGACAAGCATCCACTCAGCTCTCAGGGACTCAGGCAAGGTTGGAGCCGGATTCCTGGCAGGCACCTCTGTCTGTCGAATCTGGGAATGAGCTCCTTGCCCACGGGGTCCCTCTGCTAGGACTGCCTGACAAAAGAGGCATGTCCGGGGCACAGTTGGCCACTCTTGGGACTCAGGACACGTGGCCTGGAGGAACGGTTGAGCTTCGTGTTCTTGGGAACAGACCACACTCAGTGGGTCCGCGCCGCTTTTGCTTCCGTGGCCGCTTCCACCGCAACGCCCTCCCTGTCCGCTTCACCCGTGGAAAGCCTGCCCGCTTCCGTTTAACCCTGCCCTCTTCCCATGTTCCTCACCGCCAGCCCCTCCATCCCTGCAGCCTAAAAGTCTCTGCCTCAACCCAGCCCCTGATCACAGTGCTAGCTCCACGCACGGGAGACAGGTCGAGTGAACTCACGGATCCGCGGCCCCGTCGGCCACCGAGGCTCCTCCAAACCCTCTCCCGGGTGCTTCTCCCGACTGCCCCTCTCCCCGGGTGGTTCCATGGTTCTCTCTCTCGGGAGAGAGACTGGGCTTTCTGATCCCGTGAACAGTCACGGCAGGGGTTCTCAACCTTCCTCCACCCTTCCATACAGCTCCTCATGTGGTGGTGACCCCCAACCCTAAAATCATTTTCGTGCCTACTTCCCATCTGTCCTTTTGCTACTGTAGGCAGATCAGGCAACACCTGTGAAAGGGTCATTCAACCCCTAAAGGGGGTAACTGTCATAGTCTCGAAAACCCACCCGGGGTCGCAGTGCATCGGTATTGGTTCCATAGCAGTGAGTGACAGACTCTCCCCCCACCCCCACACCCGCTCCCCCCCCCCTACTTCCACCATCCCTCTGCGGGTGGCCCTCACCGCTTCTCGACAAGTCCTCTGCCCCGTGCCGCCCCTCACTGCCCACCAGCCATATCCTCTGGCACCGGGTGTTGAAGCCCATGCCTGGGCCTCTGCCCCTCTCTTGCGCCTCTCTGCCCCTCTCCCATACTTTCCCACTTTACACCCTTCACCTCACCCCTGCAAGTCGTCGTCGTCGTCGAGCGCAGGCTGAAAGTGGTTTCCTACCTCTGTCTTCAGGATCAAGGTCGTGTCCTTGACATTGAATGACCTGCTCTGACTCACCTTTGAAGACTCGGGCCAGGTCCCACCTCCTACGGGAAGTGGGCTCCCACCATGCCTGTGTTTCCTGGGGGCTCTCTCCCGGACCCCACAGGCCCCTAATCCCACGTCTCCAGGATAATGCCACTCCTTACAGGCCAAACAGGTGCTCTATCAGCCTCAGTCACCACTGTGCATTGCGCAGCCCTGGCACCTTGGAGGTGTCCGTCAACCAGGAGCTAATCATGAAGCTCTTTGCATGTGAAGGGCTCCTTCAAACCCCTGCCCTGGCCCAGTTGCCTCTTGGCTTATAGCAAGTTCTTGGAGGGCTCCCCAAGGAAACTGTAGCCTGATAGGGGAAGATGTCTTTGTCTGGCCCGTAGGTCAGATGCCAGTTCCCCTGTCCCCCCTGAGGGTCCTGGTGCTCAGGGGACTCACCCTGGGCCTTTCAGCTTCAGCAGAGCCTGAGCCCAGAGGACACCCTCCTCTCGAGCTTTCAGGAGAGAGCCAGCAAGTTGGCACGTGGCCCCGGCATGTACGGCAGAAGCCTGCTCTGACGTGTTGATGGATAGTTACCACCCGCCAAGGAGGGACTGGTCACGGCCGCTTTATTAAAGAGACGGGTGAATCCATTCTGATTCTGAAGCAAAGAGGTCCGGTCTGATCGCCTGTGCCTGGCATCAATTAGACGATGAACTGGCCAGCAGGGCCCTTGAGTGCCCCCTCCCCCCAGTGTGGGGAAGGCTATCTGAGGCCCCTGGGCCAGAGCCTCAGTGTCTCCATGTAGCAGGTTGTGGATCCTTCCCCAAGCCCACCCCAGCCCAGCCCCCACCCTGGCTGTGGGAGCAGTAAGAGGAGAGGGATTCATGAGGGTGGGAGGAGGGAAAAAGAGGAGCTGAGACCCAGCACTCAAGTAGGAGGAAAATGTTTTGGAAGACGGCAACAAATGGCTAAGTGCATTCGCTACAAACGATGTATGGAATGTTCTAAGACCTATGAGAATCCCCAGTAAAATGATTTTAAAAGAAAAGGACTCAACGCTTTAAAAAAGAGAGAAAGAGGAAAGGACAAAAATGAGGAGCTAATACCAAGGGCTTAAGTAGAAAGAAGATGTTTTGAGAATGATGATGGCAACTGTGTTAGTCCAGGTAGACTAGAGAAACGAATTCATAAACATGCACATGGATATAAGGGAAAGGTTTATGTATAAGAGGAATGAAACATTGAGAAAGCATCCCAATCCAGTCCAGTATATAGGTTATAAGTCCAACCTTAGCCCATATGTCCAATCCCAATCTATAAAGTCTCTTTCCGACTCAGGAAGCATGTGCATTGACACCAGGACAATCACAGGTCAGCGGATGCAGAATCTTGTGTATCCAGCAACAGTAGAAGCAGCCCAGAGCTGTCAGGGGTCTCCACATGGCTCCTCATTTCCAGGGTTCAGGGTCCATCAGCCGTGTCCAGCAGCAGTAGAAGCATCTCAACGCTGGCAGGGGTCTTTCCCAAGCATCTCAGCACTGGCAGGAGTCTCCACATGACTTCTCTGGCCCCAGAGGTCTGGTCCCATCAGGGTAAGCCCATGAGGCTTCTCCAGCTCCTCCAGTCTCCAGGACTCAGCATGCTGCCATGTTGTCTTGTCAGTAGACTGCCTCCAATTAGGAAATTCAGCGGGACTGTCCAGAATTCTCAGGAGAAAGCCATGCCCACACAGTGGCCTCATTGACTATCTGCACATTGACAGGCTAGACTCCACCCCTACACTCCCAATGCTGAAACTGACACAGATCCGTGACTCCACAGCAACAAATACACAAATGTGCTTTGCATACAATGGATGTGTGTTTGGATTGTGATAAGAGTTGTGTGAACCCCAATAAAATTATTTTTAAAAAGAGAGAGAGAGAGAGAAATGAGGGGTTCCAAGGCAGGGATTCTAGCGCAGCCTCACTGCTGGGCCAGGCCTGGGCAGGACTGACCAAGCGTGATCACTGACTAACCTGTGTACTCTCACACGGCCCAAGCCATCGCGTTTCTTAAGGTGAGAAGTCTCAAGTTCCAAATTTGTTCGCGTTGATCAGACTCCCTTTTTTAATGTGTGCCCAAATTCCAAATTAGTTTATTTTAACCAGATTCCCTTTTTAATATGTCCACGCACCCGCAAGCCCTAAACTGGCCAAGCTCCTCACTGCTGGCACTAAGAAACAAAGCAGACATCGTCCCCCTCCAACCCCACACGGCCGACCCATCGGGGGCAGCGCCCACATCATGAGCTTGGGGTACTGGAAGCCCCAAGACCCTGGGTGTCTTTGTCTTCAGGGGAAAGTGTGTTCTGGGTTACAGACAGCTGGCTCTCTGCAGATTTTTTTTTTTTTTTTTTTTTACTTCAGACTGCTGGTAAGCAAAGGTCTGCTCAGTAAGCCAGGCAGCGACTCCCCTGCAGAACTCCTAGGTGTCACCCAGGCTTGGCCCTGGAGAGGCGACAGGGGCCTCAGAGGCTATAACCATCCATCCCAAGCTCACAAAGCCCCCACAGCCTGGTGAGATGAGGCCGGGGACGGAGACACCCACCGGCACTGGCCTTCGCCCTGACTGCTGTGGGGCCAGTGGGTGGTGGGCACCGGGGGACGAGAGGCGGGTGGACTCGTGGATGCGGGGTGAGCTGGTGACTGACGTGCCCGGGAGGCAGGTGCTGGCTGCAAAGGCCTGCCTGTCACGAGAAAGTGCAGCGCTGGCCCCTTTGTCAGCTGCTCCTCGGTGCTGAGGCGACAGAGTCTGGAAGGAAGGGGTGAGCAGAAAGCTGTGAGCTTCCAAGGCCTTGTGTCAAGCGAGGCCGTGGGGGCCCTGCCTTCCCCAGCTCCTGCTCCGTCTTTCCAAGCCCCAGGGCCTGCCACTGCTGATCCTTTGTTTCTTTAAGCCTCGGAATATAAGCAAGTTGACAGGATTGTATTTTAAGGAGGCTAATTAATATAGAATTTGGAATTCCTGGCCTTGCCAAAAACCCTCTCTGTCTCTTCCACACGTGGACACAGAGTCCATGGACTCCGTGAAGAAGCTGTCTCTGCGCTTTTCCCTGTGTGACCCCACACCAGTGTGTCCCTATAACAAGTGAGGCCACACCAGCCGATTAGAGGGTACCTGGGGCTCCCCATGACCAGGATCAAGTTTGTACCCCAAGTCTGTCAGAGTCATAGTTTATGTCACCAGAAGAGAACATTCCCGCAAGATCTGCTTGACAAAAAATCAGTTTCAGCTTGGGCTAAAGCTATGGGGAGGGTAGGGGGCATCTCTTCCCCGCCACCCACACACACACTGGTTAGTTTCAACTCTGGACATGAGCAGTCGATACAGAGTGGACAAATTCTTTGTCATCCCCGTGTTTCCACGGAGGATGGAGATGACCACAATAAGCCAAACTCAAACTGAACCCACTGCCATTGAGCAGATTCTGAACCCATAAGCCCAAGAATCTCTATGGGAGCACCTGGTGGGCTTGAACTGCCAGCCTGGGACAGCTTGAACAGCTGCTGGGAGGATTAAGTGAGTTATAATGCATCATCACACATACACACACAAATGCGCCATGACATTAACCACAGTAAATAAAACCACAAGCAGACTCACAGCAATCTGACAGGACAGGGCAACACCGCTCCTGGGGGGCTCTGGAATATCACTCTACAAGGGTAGAGAGCCTCTTTTCTCTCCCTCGGACCAGCTGGTGGTTTTGAACTGCAGACCTGCTGCCCAACACTACACCACCAGGACTCTGTGACAGTCAGAGGTGTTACTGTTACATTATGGTCCTCACTACATTATGGTCACTACTACTGCAAAGCAGGAAGGTGTCATGGGGTGGGTCTTGTTTCCTGGACATACGTACCTATGTCAGGGATCTGGCAGTGTCAAGCGTCCAGTCCCTGAAGCCGAGGTTGGAGGATGTGCCAGGTGGTTGGTGACTTTTTCCGCACATCACACTCACCCTTCAAGAACTGCAGTGTGGTTTACCTTAATGTTCCTCACTTAGAAGGAACAGAGAAAGAAGTACAGAAAAAGACCTGGGAACGTCCCAGGCGTGGGCTTGTGGGATGCTGAGGGGGTCCGGTTTGGGGGGTAGGGAGCGTGTTGGGGACATGGGGTGCCTACCTTCCCCCAGGAGGGGGTGCCACAGCCTTTCAGACCCTGCCTCCCAGTCTGCGGGGCTGCATGGTCCCTGGGCAGCACTAGTCAGCCCTAGAGACAGGGCCAAGCCCCTGGCCAATGGTCCTCCAGGGAGCCACAAGTGTCTCGTGCATACAAAGCCAGCACCACCCCTCTAGGCGCCATGTTCTGTACCCTAGCACGCACGCCTTCTGCCTGCAGCTGGCACGCCTCATAGGCCCCAAGCTCAGCTGTCTCGGGGCCCAGGCCAGAGTTACCCTCCCCAAATGTGTCTGCAGTCCTGAAGCCTGGGTTGGCCATGCGCTATGCACTGCCCAGGGTCTGGATCTTCCCGGACCCTGCCCCCACCACACACACACACACACACACACACACAC
>PVJH01011662.1:0-67717 GCA_004026705.1 Nesogale talazaci | reverse complement strand
GAGCTGGCCCGAGACTGGGCTCCTATGGAACAAAGACCCTTTCTCTAGGTGGGGCCACAAAGTCTACACCCCAGGTCAGCACACAGTAAAATGCAACTTCTGTTCATTCCACCCACTTTCCCCCTTATTTCTGACACCTTTGGTGCCAAAATCCACTTCACAGCCTGCTCCCTGCCTCCAACAACTTCCTGAGCAGGTTTCTGACATTGACACTACGATGTCAGAAATCAGTTCACGGCCTCCAAATTGCTGGCCTTTTCACCATCGGTCCAATCAGGCACATGTTTAATGAGCTTCGTGTGGCAGGAGGGAGGGTAGAAAGGCTCTGTTCCCTTCCCTCTTCCTCTCTAGTTCTCTCCTCAGTGGCTGGTGTTACACAGATTTGGGTCTCCAAAGTAGCCAGTTCTTTGTCAGGAGGCATTCCCCTTTCTGGGCTGCATCTTGTCAACATGTCCAGGACTATTTCCTCTTGGGTCAGGATACATTCCATTTTGGCATCGGGGGTGGAGGATTTTATAGAGGGAAAGACCGACCACTCACATGGAAATACACGGGTTGGGCTGAGCCCCGGCAGCATAGTGGTTGTGCGTGGGACTGTGACCTACTGGGATGGAGGTTCAATTCCAGCCGTGGCTCCACAGGAGCAAAGGCTGGGCCTCCTACTCCCACCACCAGAGGGCAGTGATGCCAAGAAAACAAAACAAAGCAAAGAAAGACATGGGTTGCAGAAGGAGACACTGACATTTTAGCCAGGTGTTTTGGGCAAGTAAAGGAGGCCTGGGGTTGCTATGGGTTGAACTGTGAAACCTAAGGCGGTGGTTCAAATCCACCAGAGGTCCCACAAGAGAAAGTTGAGGCTATCTGCTCCTGTACAGACTCAGCAACTCTGAAGACCCGTTAGTGAACTGTTAGGACTGTTATGATCAGAAACACCTCAATGGAAGCAAGTTCCAGTGAGTCTCGGGGGCCAAGAACCCAACAAATTTAAGCTTCAATATTCTCATCTTTAAAGAAGAGATCACATATTTTTAAGAAATAATACATGTGGATGCAAAGTGTCTAGCTTGATGCCACCTAGCAAACACTCAATAAATGAGCATCACTATTGAATGGCCCCACCTTTTCCTCAGACTAGTACTAAGGGAGGGGCTATTATTCTCACAGGTACCTTCACTTTCATATTGGTTTTGTATCCAGAACCTGGCTCCGTGAACGCTGGAAGGAGGAGAGGGAATCAAGCAGGTAGAAAGGCAGTGTCCAGTTTGGGAGGCCACACCAGGGAGTCACTGGATCTGCCAGGAAGGTTCATTCACGGAGAGTACAACAAGTTCAAATAGCCCAAGGGCCTTTGATAACGAGCAAAACTAGCTGCTCTATGCTGAGCCTGGTGACTGTCCTCCTCTCTGAAGGCTCCCCCAGTCTCCTAGGGACTCAGATTCCATAGCCACCATGTTCTTTCCAATTCCTGGCTGTATTCCAGGGAGAGGGGATTGGTGCAGGGGGTGGGGGTGGGGGGTGAGGGCCTGGCTACTTTGTCAGGCTTTCTGGTGAGTCTCGTCATAACCTCCAGTTGAGGATCTTCCTTTAGGCTGGAGGTGGGTTCATTGGAAGGCCTCCAGCCAAGGGAAGCAGCTAGGTTTCGGATGTTGGTAGCATCTCTCTTCTCAAATCAATCCTAAACAATGATCAAAGCTCAATAATAATTATTCCTCTTTCCTGAGTCCTTTCATACCTTGAAGCTATTATTTATTCATTTAAAAGCAAATGCCTTCCTCCTTCCAACAAGCACAGGCTAACATAGTTTGTGTAAGTAATGTAGTCCTAGTCTGCGAATTAAAAGAAGGGAGGAAGGGGCGAGGAAAGAGAAAGCAGGGAGGAAGGAAGGGAATGGAAGAATCACTTCGTGAGGTTGCTTTCTGCAAGAATCCCTGTGCATAATCTGGGGCAGGGCTGGAATGTATCCTACTCAAGATAAATCAAGGAAACCTTTCTATGTGATTCTCCCATTGCTCTGAACTGGCCAATTAGCTCAGACACCAAACCTCCCACACAGGGATGGACATTGCCTCCCGGAGACCTCCGCCATCTGAACTGCCCTTTCTAATCAGTGACGCCTCTGCCAGCCCATGCCCTCATGTCCAGAGGCCAGAATGTCAGTGGTTCAGGAATTTCTCATTCTCATGGCAAAGACTTATGTGAGACCTTGTCACCTCTTTTTGAAAACTCCATTCCACTCTAAGGAGCCTGTTATGAATATTATGCTGCTCCCAGGAAAATTGAACTTGAAACCTCTGTAAAGAGGACTTACCTGGCTGGAAGAAACGAGACACATGGTAGGCGACGTGGATGACCGTGTCATGCTCAAGGGGTCACAAGCAGGACAAGGGTTAGAAGTTAGAAGGAGGCACATTTCTACTTGTTGGCTAAGATGGCATCATCCTGGCCAGAGCAGATCAACCATGGCCAATCCATTCAAACACTGGAGAGTCAGAATGGTAGGTGCTCAAAGGAGAGCAATTGGGTGAGTGGTTGCATTTTGCCTGCCACACATATGTTCTCCATGGAAACCACTGAAAACAGAGGTCTCAGAATAAAAGCAACCCCCCATCTCCATAGACTCCCTGCATCGTACATGTTGAGAAACCCGAATTTGGTTCAGTTCATTATTGTGACATAGGGATAGAATCCGTGAACCCAAAGGAAGGGTGAAGAAGAGGGTTGACGGAGATAGAAACTGAGGCTGAATGAGAGCTTTTGATGTGTTTGATACCCTCCTGATCCCGTGCTCACCATCTGCCTGGGTGAGGGTTGCTGCTATTCCCTATGCCTCGACTGTGAGGTTCAGTGAGGTTCTTTGACTTGCCGAGAACCACACGGGTACTGATCGGCAGAGCCTGCATTTAGATAGCACTCTCCTGGCCTTTCCTCTATCAGCGCCCTGGTCACAACCTGGGGTCCTGGTGGAGTCGTTGGTTGGATGTTGCGCTGATAACCACAGGGCCAGCAGTTTGACCCCGCCCAGCACTCTGGGGCAGAAAGACAAGGAGTGGCCATCTCAGAACCATAGGGGCAGTCCTACTCATGGGGATCACTGGGAGTCAGAATCAAATCCGTGTCCCTTAACAATCTGGTCTTGGGGTTTTTGCTTCGCCTTGATTTTTAAATTGTTAAATATTTATTTCTTTACCAAATATTTATTTATGTTGCATCTTTCGAATCCCATCCAAATGATATAAGGCAGGGGCATCAAACACAATTAAAATGCAGATCATTTGGTGCAACAGGCAAGATTTATGGGGGCCACACCAGAATTACCATTAAATTTATATTTTGAAGTGGGGGTTCAGGGATCTGTTGACGTGACGGGACACTGAGAGTGGCAGTCATATCACTTCCAAACGTCGCCGTAACTGAGTCAGCACATTGACACACGTCCGCAGGCTCCCAGGAAAGGCACTGAGCCACGTGTATATTCATCCTCAGTAGTTCAGTGGTTAACGAGGGAATTATGTAAACAGCATTGCCTTGATCTCCCTTAAGCTCTATTTTCTTTATAACAATTTTTTTCGATTTTCATTTTATTTCAGAGCATCATGGGTGGGTCATAAAAATTACATCGGGGGGGGGGCGTTGCATAGAGTCCATGGGCTGCCAGTTTGACACTCCTGATATAAACTGTATAGTCACTACCTGCTTGCAGAGATATATTTGGGCTTAACACCAAGCTAATTCTTCAGCTATGCTAGTGGGCATGGGACACCGAGGCAAGACCCTCCACTTGGTGAGGTTCCTGGTGTGTAACTAAATAATAAGGGGACAGGTCTTATCTGACAATGTTGAATGTGTGTGTGGGGGGGGGAATAAATAAATTCCACCTCTCACTTCTCTGGCACCAACCAGTAAGGATCAGTTCAGTCCACTTCAATTTGTCTGTCTGGCTTCCACTCTGTCCTGACATGAGCAGTGTGTCTTTGTCTGACCTTGACCACGGGCTAGGGCAGACCTCCCTCAGTAAAGGGCCCTGTCCTCCAGACTGCCCAGCCTATACCAATAGCAACCACCTGCAGAAGGCTTCAGAATCCCCCTCCTCCCCCACTCCACTCCAGTGCTCACTCCTAACTTGAAGGACACACATTTGGTGTTTTCGTGTCTCCCTTTCAGGCTGGCGGTATAATCTCAAAGGTTCCCACCCACCTCCCTTCTCATCTGACTGCTTCAACTCTTTCAGAATATGCTAGCATATTTCACAAAACTCAGGAAAGCACTGTACTTTGGGCTCCATAGTTTTTCAAAGCAAAGAGACCAATGGAAAGATATAGGTAATGTTTGGATGGATTCCTAATTTGAAGCTTCACACACACACACACAGACACACACTACACAACCACATCTCTTGATGTCTGTCACCAACCAGGAAACTCTTGGAGCATTCATCCCCCAAACCTCTCCAGGGGTCCCAGTGAACAGGGGAAAGTGATGCACTCAGCTCCCCTCCCCTGAGTTATCTGCTCTCACTGGTGCTCAGACTCCGCCTGAGTCACATTTGTATACACTACCAGGTGCAGGTATGGCAGTCTCATCAAGGACACATCAATAACTACAGAAACGCCAAGGTCTTAGGAGTCTTTAGGGTCAAGGTGATGCACATCCCACGCCTAGCCTGCCCAGCATGACTGGGTCTGGGTAAGCCCTGGATCCGTTCTGTCAGAGAAGAGATCATCTTTGCACCAGCTAGGGGTGCCTGAGCGCTGGTGGGCAGTGCACGTCTGCCCACCCAGTGATAGCAAGGCGACCAGGCCCTGTCCAACTCTCTGTGACTTTTCAGCCAAGGACCTGGAGCAAGATGCTGAGCTTTCCTAAAAGCAGTTCTCTCATGGGATGTTTCGAGTTAAATGAATTCATCCAAGCTACGGTAAGTGCTTAGTACTGTATCTGCACAGCTTTTACATCCTTTCTAATCCCCTTGCCTTCCATCCCTTTCCCTTCCTTTTGAAAACATGAATTTCACCCATAGTTTGTGCATACCTTGTGCTAGATGCTAAACTGAATGACTTTCAGCAATTTATTTGCTCTTCAGCCTCTCTTTCCCTGGCTAATATAGTATGCTGTGTATCTATAGTTCCTCGATAGGTAGCGAGTGTGGCCTGCCCCTGGAATTAAGAATGCTGGCAGGTAAATCACAGCCCTTCCATGTTTCTGCGGCATGCTTGGCCACTTTCAAGGATGGGGATTCAAGAAAAGAGCTCTCCAAGCTGGGGTCCACACTCAGAGTCTCTCAGGCAGCAGGCTTCCAGCCTGTCGATGGCTGTTGTCTGCTGATGTCTCTGTTGCTGTGCCTTTGAACAACCCCCCCTCCTCCCAGTCGAGGCCCTTTGCCGCCCAGTGCCTTGCTGAGGGATTTCCTGAGCCTGGCTGCTTGGCTCTCAAGAAGCCACGGGGAACCACTCAGTGCCATTCCTCACCCAGCTCATTAGTCAACTTCAGGACTTCAAAAGACATGCTCTGCTTAAGTCTGATGCTTTCTATACCCGACACATACACAAATGTGTTCAGGGTACAGTTCCTCCTCCGCCGCAGTTTGGCTTTGGGAAGCCCTCACGGAGCCCCAGTGGTTTTCTGCTTTATACCCTGCATTGCCCACGAGAACACATACAATGGCCAAGTGAAGTGGGGGGTAGGTTTGGACATCATTTCATATTGCCATCACATGACACGTCTGAAAAGGATCTCCAAGTTAGTGACGTGCTCTCCGTGGCTGTTTCACATGCTGTAACCACCCCCACCCCCACCCCCTTGAAAGATGGGTTTGGATTTTAGCTCCCTTTTATTGAGTTGACTCTTAGGAATGTGGAATTGGTGACAAGTTCTAGCCAACACTGTGCAGTGTGCAGTGCTGGACAAGCAAGAATCAGTCCTCGCTGGATAATTGCCCACGTGCTTGACTGTTCGCTTGCACTATACAGGACTTTCAGACCTGGAGAAGCATAAAGACGTCAGGCGATTTCACCTGAATAAGCTTTCTCAGGTCGACTGCTGGCAGGTAAAGCTTCCGGTTAGGGAATGCTCCTAAGGTTCACTGCATTCGGACTGCGCTGACTTGCCTACTGTAAGCTATGAATTCAATCTGCTTGCTAGCAAGACTGTACCAAATGAAGCAAATCCTAACAAGAGCAAATAGTGACTGGAAGACCTTAGAGCTTGGTTCTCTCTCACAATACACAGCCTGGTGGAGCGACAATCATGGTCGAGCAGCCACTCCTTGGTGCCAACCGATGCTGAGGAAACATCAGAGCTTTTTGCTCCACTGACCGCGCGCTGCCTACCTCTTCTCTTCATGCTCTCAAGATGACTGTATGAGCTCAGCCATCACTTCCATGCTCAGGGAGAAGAGAGAGTCTCCACAAAGAAGTGTGGTGGTTGAGGCAGCCTCGTTTGAAAACATTTTCTAGGGGCCCCTCTCCGATAGTTCTATTTCAACAGACTCGCCGCCATCAAGTCAGTGCTGACTCTCGGCAATCCCACCTCCCCACATGTTCCTGAGACTCAACTGGTTAGGGGAGTAGGAAGCCCAGTCTGTCTCCCATGGAGCTGCTCATGGTTTCGAACCACCGACCATGTGGATTGCAGCCCAGAACATAACCACGATGCCACCAGGGCCCCTAGATAAGTCTACTTAGATCCCATCATCAATCATAACACACCATCACGGTGCCGCTCCTCCGGCAAGGGTCCTGCGATTCTATCTAGAAAAGTGAATGAACCTTCTGCTGACATGCAGATTTACAACGTTCTCTTAATAATGAATAATGAATAACTAGTTATCCTTGGTGCTATGGTTCAGTTTCATCGACCCAACCCTTAGGGACCCTGTGTACTACAGACTGGAACACTGCACGCGCCCCCCACTCCTGCTCTCTTAGTTTGGGTCCACTTTTGCAGCCACCATGTCAATGCATCCCCTTGAGGATCTTCCTGCAAGTCCTTGATGCTCTGCTTTACCAAACATGATGTTCTTCTCCAGGCCCTGGTTTCTCCTGACCCTGGTTCAAAACACATGTTGCAAAGTGTCCTCATTCTCACATCTAAGGAGCATTGATGTTTTTCTGGTAGTACATGGCATATTCTCTCTTCTTGGCCAATATCGTAATTCAAATGCGTTCCTCTTTGGTCTTCCTTATTTATCGTCCACTGTTCACTGGGGAATAAGATGATCAAAAATGCCACAGCTCTGATCAGATGCACTTTACTCCTTAAAATGACATGTCTGGCCTTTCGTGTTATAAGGTCTTTTGCAGTAGATTTGCAGGATGGAATATGGCATGGATTTCTTGACTGCTGCTTTCTTGGGCAGTGACTACGGATCTGAGTAAAATGAAACCCTTGGCAACTTTGATATTGTCTCCTTTTACCATTGTGGTAGTTACATCATCTGTTGTCAATTTGAGACTGAAGAGTGAAGGAGAGGAGTTTAGCCTGTAAATCAGGTTGCAGTTTTATGACTTCATTTGGATGCCCTAAGGCAGGGGTGTCAAACTGGTGGCCTGTGCCCCCCATGCAGTCCCCAAGGTAACTTTCTGTGACCCAAAAACTCTGAAGTAAAATGAACATAGAAAAAATTGCTATGAAGAAAAGCTTAGCCATGCACTATATTTTATTTTCATTTTATTTCAGAGCATCACGGGGCACAAAAAATCACATTGGGGGTCACATGCAGGCTGAGAGCCACCAGTTTGACACCCTGCATTAAGGAGATAAATCACTTGCTGGAGGTGGGACCCACTCTCTGAGAGACATTACAGAGGATGAGCCTGATGGAACTAAGCTGATGCAGCCAGAACTCAGAGAGCTGGAGGAGCCACATAGAGACTCTTGCCAGTGCCGCGATGCTTCTACTGTCACTGGATCCGCAAGACTTTTCACCCACTGACCTGTGATCTTCCTGCATTTGGCGTCATTGCATATATTTCATGAGTGCAGAGGAATTTATAGATTGGTATCAGACATGTGGGCTAATATTAAACTCAAGGACTTGATCTGGACAGGGTGGGGTGTTGTCTTAATATTCAATTGCCCTTATATATAAAGCTCTTTCTTATACACTTATGAGTCTCCTTGAATTTGTTTCTCTAGGCTACCCAGACTAGCACAACCATGACATTGCTTCTTAATCCACTTGTGAGGATTTTTGGATAATGTTGAGATAAAATACACAGTGATAGCTTTCCTCTTTCATATTCAATAAATGTTCAAGTCCTCTTCACTTTCAGCAAGCAGTTTTGTGCCATTTGTATATCTCAGGTTGTCAATGAGTCTTCTTCCAATCCTGCTGCCTCTTTCTTAATACAGTCCATCTTCTCAGATGGTTTGCTCAGCCTCAGATTAAGTATGATAAAAGGATATAACCCTGACCTACATAATTCCTGATTTTAAATCAGTGTTCCCCCCTCCTTTTTTTTTGTTTGAACAACTGCCTTTTTTTCTGTTTACAAAAGCCTCCCTGAGCCCAATTAAGTGTTCTTGAATTCACTTTCTTCACAATGCTTTCCATAATTTGTAATGATTCATAAATCAGGATGCCTGTGTATAGTTAAAAACATACAAGTACACATTGTTCTGATATTCATTGCTTGCAGTCAAGATTCATCTCCTGCCAACAATGACATCCTTTTTGATGTGCCTACTTCTGAATCTGGCTTAAATTTGGCAGTATCCTGTTGGTCTACTGATTGCTACAACCATTTTTGAATTATCGGCAGCAAAATTTTACTTGCACACGAGGTCAATGATATTTTTTAGTTATTTTGCATTTCTGTTGGATCACTTGTTTGGATGGGCCAAGAATACGAATCTTTTCCAGTTGGTTGGCCAAGCACTTGTCCAAGTTTCTTGGTATTGATGACTGAGGGCTTACAGCATTGCTTTTGTTTGTTGAAACAACTCAATTGATATTGAGTCAGTTCCTGGAGCTTTTTTTTTTTTTAAACAAATATCCACTGCACCATTTGAACTTCTCCCCACAGTACTGTTGATCATATATTAACTCCTGATATGTTTGCACAAACTTTTTTATGGTGGGATATATTCAACTTCTTATTTTAGCTTTCATGGGCTTGTCTTAATTTTCTTCTTCCTCACATTACATCTGGGGAGTTGATAACTCACTCCATATTTAGCCTCTGTCCTAGTTTGATGATATGAAACCTCCACTGTATACTCCCACAGAGAGAGTCAATTCAATACTTGTGTATTCCATCTGGTGAGTTTCCAGTGTACACTTGTATGTTGTTGAATCAGAGTATTTGCTATGACGAATACTTGCAAAATTCTGTCACAGGAGCTCAAGGTTTGTTTTCTCACAAAGTCCATATTTTCCAACCCGATCCTTTCATTTTTGTTTCCAACTTTTGACTTCCAATTGGCAGTGATTAGCAATGCGTCTGCAGTACATATTCATCAATTTCAGTCTGAAGAAGGTGGTAGTATAATTCTTTGATTTCTTCATCATTGGCTTTAGTGTATAAATTAGAATGATAGTTGTATTTACTGGTTTTCCTTGTAAACCCCGGGCCCTCCCCAAGTCAACTGCCACCAGTCAGTTCCAGCTGATGGCGACACAACAGGACTCAGCAGATCTGTGCCTATGGGTCTGTGAGGGTAGAACTCTTTCTGTGAGGAGAAAGCTCCATCTTTTCCTTGTAGGTGTGCAGATACTGTCTCCTCAGAGGTGGCTTTGTACGTCAAGACAGATATGAAAGAAAAAAAAGTTTGACTGTGAATATGATACTCTTCTTGAATGGCTCTTCCTGGCATAGTGAACTATATGATTCTCCAATCTGAAGTGTCCAATACTAGTCCACTTCAGCTTACTAATGTCAATCACGTGGACCTTGACCTTTATTAAGGAATTTGGCAGGTTCTAATGTGAGTGAGAAATGCTCAGGGAACACTTGTTTATTAGGAGATGGGACAAAGTTCCTTCAGGGCTGCTAAGAAATCCACAAAGGGGCCTTCCCCTCTGCTGTAAGCCACAACCTGAAGGGACTCAATTGACCTTCTGTGGGTCAGTAAGCCCCGCTTCCTCAAGTAAGTGCCCAGAGGCCCCCACTCGGCATGCCAGCCTCCATCACAAAAGCACTCAGCTTCAAGTGCTCTGTGGCTTGGAAAGTCCATCACTCTCTTCCACACTCTGGCCCCTGGGTCTGCTGCTGCTGCTCAGATGGTGCAACTGTCTTTTGGGTCCAGGCGTTTCACTGCAGTGGGATCTCACTTCCACAGGACTTGCTCCACTGCAGGCTCCCTCTGATAGTAATATCCTTCCACTTGCGAATTAGAGGACTCATTTAAGGCACAACAGGATGCCCCCCAGGGAATCCTGTTCACAATCACCCTCAGGAGACACCTACCACTATCTTCCCCCACCTTCTGCCCAGACCCATGGGGGGGGGGGGGCGGGAGAAGGTTATTGGGTGGGAGTTAGAGATATTGGCTAGAAAAGCCACATTAAATCACAAACTGTCCCTGTATCCAGGTTTGCATCTATCAAATCTATCCGTGTGTGAGTGTGTGTGCTTGCCTTCCAACTCAAGTGGTGAGCTCTGGGTGGATGCACATGGGCTCTTTTCCCCTCTTTGGGTACTTAGTGTCTAATTTAAAAGAACAAAAAACAAAACAAAATAGACAAAAAGGAGAGCGTTGCCTGTGAGCCACCTCGGATGCCTCCTGACTTTTGCTCCGTAGAGTTTTAGTGACTGATTTTTCCTGAAGCGAACCACTGGGCCTCTCTTCAGAGGTGGTGCTGAGTGGACTCGAACTTCCAACCTTTTCCTTAGCAAGCAGGTACATGAACACATCTACACTGTTCAGGGCTTCCTGGCGTATGGTAGGGGATTTAAAAAAAATATTGGCTGAATGAAAGTCACAAACAAACAAATAGTTGTGTTGGGATGAAATATGGCATTCACTCACACTGTTGACCTCTGAAAGGCAAGGGTCACAAACATGAGGAGAGGGAGGGGCACTCTAAGGTGGGCACGCTCATGGGGATGATGAGACTCAGGCAATCAAGCTGCCACCACCATCGCTGCTATTCTAGATGTATCCCTTGTTTGCATCTGCTTAGTCCAGCAGTTCTCAACCTGTGGGTCACAGCAACCCCTTTGGGGGTCGAATGAATCTTTTACAGGGGTCGCCTAAGACCACCAGAAAACACCTATTTCCAATGGTCTTAGGAACCAAGGCACTGTTCCTCCAGCTGTCTCCAGGTGGGTCCGTCCACATGTAGCTACTTGTGACACCATGCTTCAAGACAAACTTTCATGGATTTGTAATTAGAAATAAAAATTGCAAATATACAATTACTTACTTTTTTGTGATGCATCACTATGCTTTGATTATGCTCAACTTGTAACAAAGAAAAGACATTCCACATATCAGGTATTCATCTGGCAACTCATAACAATAGCAAAATGACAGTGATGAAGTAGCAACAAAAATAGTTTGATGGTTGGGGGGTCACCACAACCCGAGGAACTGTATGAAAGGCTCAAGGCATTAGGTGAAGGTTGAGAACCCCTGTCTTAGCCTGTCCACCCAGCACCCCCTGTCAATGTGTGTGACTCCAGCACCCAACTCTGCCCTGCTCACTTCTGCCTCCCCGGCGCATTCAAGAGCCCCTGCCACCCCCGGCCTGCACAGAAAGAGAAGTCCCGGATGAGCTGAGCAGTGGCAGGAAGGCGTGTGGTTGGAAGGGGTGCAGGCCAATCACGAGGATTGCGGGGCTCATGAGGCAAAACGCTCAGTTACTCCAACACTTAATTAGCTATTTTTATTAAGTGTTCAAGTCGCCCTCGTTTAATGGGTGTTTTACTTCTTTTATCCCAAGAAAGATGGCAGAAGTTTGTGTCTTTTGGCTTTGATCACATTATTTCTGGGTTTTGTTACTTAATAAGGCAGACGTTTAAATTAACATCATTCTCCGTGGCCTGTTTTTTGGGTGAGCTGTACAGTATGGCCCGGTCTTGGCAACTTTTCAATGGAGGAAGCAAAGGAAACCTGTGGTTGAGAGCCGGAGAGGGGAAGGCAGGAAATCCATTTACCTGAGTCCCTGGGGCTACATCTGCTTCTCCGAAATGATCTGCCGCCAAATGAAGTCTCCTGAAGTCTCCTGACGCAGGTAGAAGGACAACCAGACCCAGGAGAACCCTCAGTCCTCGAGGGGACAAAGACAAAGGGTGGGAGGTGAATCCTCTTTTTGCGTTCAGAGCCCTCTCCTGTTCCACAACGGGGGCTAGCACAGTCAGCCTGCACAAACCCATCTCTAGGCTCCCTCCTTCAAACGTGAGACTGTCCAGACACTCATTTGCAATCTATGCCAAAAGGATACACGTTTCTTCTTCTCTCTCACCATTCACCCACTGCCGGGATAGCTTGATGGTTTACACAACGCAGTCACACTTACTAAGCAGCCCATTTGAATCACTTTAGTCCAAAGTTGGTTGCTGTATTAACTGGCTTCAGAGAAAACATTGCCTTCCTTCACTTAAACTCTTTGAATACCTCTTGTTGGATCCTGGGCTTGAGTCAAGTGTTATTAATTCAAGAACCCAAATGCCTTTTGTTCATATCAGATAAATGTTGCCATAGCAAGCATAGTACAAACAGATCCTTTTAAGCCACAACAACCTATAGAAGCCCACAGACAAAGGAGGACCCGTTTCATCTCCACCCAAACCTTGAGGCGGCATTAAATGCTCTCACGTCGAGTGAACAACAACCGGACGAAAGAAATCGGGGTCCATGGGTCCCAGGGAACACCCTTTATCGTTGTTGGGCTTTATCAAATTTGAACAGCCAGGGGAACATCTGGCTTTAATCCTGATAGAAACTGTAGGATTTTGGCTGTTCTCTACCCTTGCATATTTTCCATCCTCTGTATCAGCGTCTGTTGTCAGTGATTTGATGAAGTTAAATCGACTGCATTTGATTCTTTGAGCACCAGAAGAATATCAGAAGACTGCTCCCACCCCCACCCCACCCCTCATCCCACCCCCCTTCCTCCTTTGTGGAACACTCAGAATAAGTTTGCAAGGAGTCTGGTTTGGGTCACGGGCCTGAATCTTTAAGGAGGAAAGGGAATACACAGAGAACCGTCCAATCCCTCCTCTCTGACAAGCGCCCCACGTTGCTCAATCCTCAAAGGAGAAGGGCCCTTGAGGGGCATAGATGATGTCACTGTACCAGGAATCCGTCTTTGTAGGTTTGATGGTAGCCAGGGGTTTCTTTCTTCTTTTAAATGGTGAAAGAGCAGCTCACGCTGGCAGCCTTCCCCAGAGGACCTTGTCCAGCTCCTGAACCCTCGCTCGCCTCCTTGCCTTGGCTGGTCCAGTGGAGGTAGCCTGGCACAACTGGCAGTCACAGTGCATAAAGTGACAGGACCCGAGTGAGGATGGAGATGAAATTCACACCTCATCACATCCCATAAAGGGTGATTTGTCAAGGTCACCTTCTAGGTGAATGAAAGGAACAGCGTTTGGCAGAGGGCCCCAGCTCGGCCCCCACAGGCCCTCCACCCAGCTGCCGCTTTTTGTGTGCCGAGCGCACACACACGTGATCAATGAGAGCATCTGAGCCCTTCCATGCAGGTCAGTGGGCCTGAGCGCATGTCGCATTTGTTAAAAGATGCCCCGTGATGTCTAAGACTGGGGAATCTGAAACAGTGACTGTAACTACATCGGTGATGGGAAAATAGGCCTGGGGAGGGCAAATTATTTTCATCTGGGGGTGAGAGAGTTCCAGCTGCAATTTACCGGAATGCCAACACAGGACCTGCCCATCAAGCATTTCCTCTAGGCCTTTGCTTTCTGACACACAGGCCGAAGGGACCACCTTCCCGGAAGGAAATGAGTACGCTTTTTTGCTCAACTGAAGATCCTGTCTTGTCAGAGCGCAGGGCCCCATGAGGTCACCAGTCCAAACCTGGACTTCAGGGTGAGGCTGTGGAGATCCAGAGAGGTGGAGGGAGCTTCCCAAGGTTGAACAGCTAGTTAGATGCTTAGTCAGGCTAGACCCTGCCTTTCTTTCTCATGCCCAGCCCAGTGTTCGGCGGAGCTCCACACTGCCTCCGAGAGAATGCACAACAATCTTTGCCAATTCTAGCTGTGGGCCTTGTTTGGTTATTTGAGATCCTCAGGGTATGTCCTGGTCAAGCCAGTTAGACAATCATTCATTAAAATCTACCCCATTCATAGTTTTACTTCGCTCCTTGAGGAAAGTCCAGTCTTAAATGAGATGCTGTCCGTGTATGAGTTTGTCATTATAAAGTGATACTGCGATGACTGTCCCTTAATAGAGAAGGGATCAGAGGCACACAGAGATAAGTGAAAGATATGTGGGTATTCCATGTCCTGCAAACGGGTCATGAGAAGTTTATGAGGTTTCTTGAAAGGTGGCTAGGATTTTGACGGGAAGAACTTAAAGTGAGAAACAGCATGAGGAATATCATGGTATCTAGAGCCGCACATTCATAAAGATCGTCTTTTTAAATGAATAAACCCAAAGCTGTTTTCTCCCCTGATATTTTTAACATTTCAAAGTCCAAACGCTTGAAATTTGTTATCACAGAAGTTTCTTCTTTTTGTATACACAGAACTGAATGTCTAAGTTTTGGAGGGTGAAAATTCAAACGCACCCACCAACCAAACCAAACAAACAAGAAATACCGTATTAAGATAAATTTCATGGGTATAGTTGTGAATACATCTTGCCACTATTAAAGAATAACGTGAACACAGTAAAGCATAAATGACACAACTCGCAGGAAGGAAAGGCATAATAGGAAACTTAAGTGGGAATGGGACAATAATACAAATAGAGACCACAACAGAGGTTTTTGTGAAGTCTAATTTTGACATGTTTAAGATGCTCGTTCAAATGAAGCATCATGGAGTGGGGAAACCGAGAGAAGAACCTTGCAGTCCTCTTCCATGGTCTATTGCCCAGCCTACCACACGAGGGCATGGAAAGGAGCTGGGATGCCAAGGGGCTGTATATGGGACCCCCATCACAATGTGCACCTCACTGGGGTGCCTCGGGCAGTGTTGCAGAAATGTTTACGTCCTTGGACACACACGCTCACCCTCACCTGTCCACATATGCTTACACATCTGTTCTCTGCAACTTTTCTACCATGATGACTCCTGGCCCCCTGAATCATTGTTCATATGTGGGCACCAATACAGCTTGAAGAACGAAACGGTTCAAGAATTATTCATTCTGAGAGAGTTGTGTCCCTTCTGTCTGTCAAGTGTAATTGTTACTGTTAAGTATCCTTGAGTAGAGTCCATTCATCTTGACCCCAGGCAACAGAATAGAGCAACCGTTTAGGCGTTTCTTAGCTGTGATTGTGAGTTCTTTCCCTTACCGAGGGATTGGGTGGGTTAGAACTGTCATTTTTTTCATTAGCAGCTGTCAAGGATTGAATTGTGTGTCTCCCTCCCCCCGCCCCCCCCATCCCCCCCAATTCATGTCAATTTGGCTGGGTCATGATTTTCAGTAGTTTTTCGGTCATGTAATGCCCTGTGATGAGATGTGATGTGATCATCTGATCAGTTGTAAGGGTAGAATGGGATGCAGCCCTCCTCTAAGAGGGGTTTTCCTGGAGTGAGGCCTACATAACCTTCGATCTTACAGAAGATAAAAGGAGAGTGTGTGAGTCCAGAGAAACAAATTCATAAACATGCATATGTATATAAGGGAGAGGTTTATGTACAAGAGGAATAGAATATTGAGAAAGCATCCCAGCCCAGTCCATTCCAAGTCCATAAGTCCAATATTAGCCCATATGTCCAATACCAATCCATAAGTCCTCTTCAGACTCACAAAGCACATGCAACGACACCAGGACAATCACAGGCCAGCGAAAGCAGAGTCTTGTGTATCCAGTGGTGGTAGAAGCATATTAGTACTGGCAAGAGTCTCCACGGGATTTCTCTGGCCCCAGAGGTCTGGTTCCATGAGGGTCCCACATGGCTTCTCCTCCAGCCCCTCAGGACTCAGGGTCTATTAGCATGCCACCATCTTGTCTCGTCTGTAGAGCGTCTCCAAGGAGCTGAGTCTATAGTTTCTCACCTCCCTGGGAGAAATAGCGTGAGATTTTCCAGAATTCCAAGAGGAAGCCATGTCCACACAGACACCTCATTAGCTATCTCCAGATTGACAGTCTACACTCTACCCCTACACTCCCAATCATGAAATGGATGTGAGGACATGACTGCCGCAGAGAAAGAAGCCAGCAGAGAAGGGAAGAGCTGACTACCACTGAGAAAGTCAGGAAATGGAGCGTATTGTTTGGGCACAGAGTCCCCGTGCTGGGAACCTTCTAGATCTGGGGGAATATGGATGACAAGACATGAGGAGGTCTCCAGGGGACACTGGGCCCTCGGATGTGGAAATGAGATGAGAAAACCTTCCCCTAAGTCTGGTAATCCTATGGTTACCTAAATTTGGACCTCAAACCTTCAAAACTTTAAAAGAATTCTTAAAGTTTTCTGTGTTAAAGCCATATAATTGTAGTTTTCTTGTTATAGGGGCACTAGATAACAAAACAATATAGGACTTAATCATAGCACCACCACAACTCCCTATGATATATGTTAGATATTTACATTCTCACCAAGAGTAAAACTAGTTTAGCATTTCTTAAACGGCACACTTTTGCAGTCCAATGAGTTTGGGCAATATCCCACGATGATTTATGTCCTTTGAGCTTCATTTCTCACGTAGAAAAGTTGAGACCCACAGCTTTCCAGAGACCTATTAGTTTATTTTATTCAGATTTTAAACTTATATTATAAGAACCTTCCCACAGACTATGTGTCATATTGTGGAACATGGACATTCTGTAGAGTCCATTTAAAATTTTCTTATCATTAGACACTTTGGGATCCCAAAATGGAATCTACAAGGATGATATGAGACTGGGAACAGTCATATGTCCTATGCTTTTTTTTCCCCCTTGTAAATTTTTTTCGTTTTTGACAGTATGCAGCAGAGCGTACATCAATCCCACAATCACAGCATGAACAACACATTGATTATACCCTTCAAATTATGCAGTCATTTTTTGCCTTCCTTTTTGAATTTGTTCCCCCATGCTTCCTATGTAACCATTAGAGCTAGTGTAGTTCTTCAAATGCATACGCTGCTCACAGCGGAAGACGTTTTACTAGTTAAACTAGCCTGAGCTGGAAGACTTCAGGAGATACTTTTGTTTTAAGGTTTCAGGGCTAACATTTTGGGGGATAATTCAGCTTCAGTGAGACCAAAGGATCTAGTTACCATGAACATTTGTGAACACAGGCATTTATTAATCCTTTCATGCTCTCAGAAGCAAAACTAATGATGTGTGTATATCAAGAAAGCGGCTCACACAATTGTAGAAGTCGGTAAGTCCCATAGGCTTCAAGTCCCTGGGTCGGGTATGGAGCTGGAGGCTTCCCCTGAATTTCATAGCCATGGGGGCTGACCAATAAGAGATTAGGAAGACCAACCAGGAAGCAGAAAGTCAAAGTAGGAAGACTACAGACTGATGGATGCCGAGAGAGACAAACTCAACGTCAGCAGATGACTAGTCAGATGGCAGGCTGCTGATATGTCCTAGGTTCAACTGGTAATATGGTGCATCATTGACTCATTGACAAATCCAAAGAGGTCAATGAGTCAGATGCAGAATCCAGATCCAGCAAGGAGCTAGCTAGCATCACCATGGTATCAACTTATATAGGAAGTAGGCCACACCCCAAAGAAACTTGTTTTCAATTGCATTAGGGCTATAATCTGAATAAGGGGATAATACTCCAACCTAATCTTTTCACAACTATTTGGCTGTTCACAGAAAATCCCATCATGGAGTTGACTGGGTTATGTTAGACCACATCACGGGGGAAACTCCTGAGAATCCTGGCCCAGCTAAGATGACACAAAACCTATCACACTAGCTTATAAAGGTATGCAGTACATAGAATGCTTTTTTTACCCATTCATCTAGGACACACTCTATCAGTCCCAGTGGCATTTCCTGTTTTTAAGCTTTGGTTTGCAGATGTGAATATTTATATTGAATCACTCAGAGACAAGAGAGTGGTTGGGTGTTGGTTTGGCATCTATTCGAAATGAACCATATGGGTCAGGACTTTTTTTTAAATCAATAAACTCGAGAAAAGGAAACAAAATGTTGTTTAGTTAGTGGAAGTCCCTATTCCATTCTTGGTGGAAGAAACATCTCAGAATGTTCCAAAGTTTCATTTGGCACAGATGCAAAGCAGTCCTACAGACTTGCAAACATTTGATTAAGGGATTGGACTGGACCTCTCAGGCACACAGACGTCCTTCAGAGGGCTCAAAGCTCACAGGTGAGACAAGACAGAGAAAAGGTATCCCCTGAGGGATTATGGTACGAGCATTTCCTACCAGCATTGGGGCTTGAAGAAAACAACAACAATAAAAGGAGTTCACTAGTCCTGACACATTATCCATCAAAAACAAGCAATTGAAGATGACGTTTTATAAAATTAAGAGGGAACTTTCATGTCCGGATAGTGTGTTTAGGATTTTCCACATTGTACCAAATGTTGTAAATTAGAAAATTCTCCCTGGTCCCCGTGCCTCCCTCCATAGGGTACCATAATTTCATCTGGTGGTGGCACCAGACGCTGGTAACCACAGCCAGTCATTATGGGCAGGGGTTTCAAACATATGGCTTGTGCCTTGGAGCCCCATCCTCTTCCCTCCATGAATTATTTTTATATTGGTTGCCAAACTAGAAAATGCATGAATCTTGATGCCCTCTGCCAGCTTGCTTCCAGCCAGCCCTCCTCCTCTCTCTCCTCTGCCACATCATCTCTCCCCTCACTCTCCTACACAAGAAGCTCCCACTGAGCATCTGCAAGGCGGCTCAGGAGAAGGTGCAGGCGGATGGCACCAGGAGGCTGCCCTTTCCCTCTCCACCTTAAGCCCGCTGCCCAGTGCGTGGGGCTGGACCAAGCAGCCATTGTGTGGGGCTCCTTCGTGCTGCTCTCGAAGCTGGGCTGCTGTTAGAGTCGAGCAGTGACCTGCAGATCTAAGGGAAAAAACAGATGTCCCAATAAATTTTTGTCAAAACGTAATTACCTCGGGATTAGAAAACCACATGGGGGTGGGGAGGGAAAGGAACAGATGTATTACCTTCCAATATGCAAGCATTATTTTGCAGAAGTTTAAATAATCAGGATATTTAAATGATAGCAGTCTAGTGAGTGCCTTGGGAGGGTCTTCTCCCCTCTTTGTCTTGGACCTCTCCTGTCCCCACTGCTCTGGGCACTTCAAAGACCCCCCGATTTGCTTTGCACTCCTGGTGCTCTGAGCAGGAGGAGGGCATGTTGCACAAAAGTATCATCCTGAGTGCTTTTTCATAAATAAATCTCAGCAAATATGACAGGCTATCTTTCCTCCAGGAACGCAGCCAAGTCTTTTTTTCCTCTCCAGCCAGCACAATATGATAAAGTACGAATTTTCTCCTCCACCATAAGAGATTCTTATTTTCGTGATTTGAACTGGTAGGTGCAGGTCAAGGTAGTATATCAGGCAGAAATTCTTGTGGGGGAAATCCTTCTTCTGTTTTCTGCTTGCACCTTTTGTCAAGTGGGAGGGGGAGTCGGGAGCTGATTGAAGATTCCTGGGATCATTCGTTAGCCGGTTGTCATAGGCCTCTTCAGGTGAGATGCTAATCTCTTTGAAGTATTTGCCCATAGGCCTAAGTGATGCAGTAGGAAGTGGGAAGTCCCAAGAGATCCAAGGTACAAGGAGCTGCTGTTGCTTCAGACTGTTGGACGGGGTCCTCTTTGACTAGAGGCTGTGTGAGCTGTTCCTACATGACTGCCCGTCAGCCTTTGCCCCCAGACAACAGGAGCTGGAGTGATGGCTGAGATGCCTTTTCACAGTCTTCAGCTCAGGAACGCCTCCTCGGGATTATAAGGCTTTGATAGGACACGACGCCTTGATCTTAGAAAAAGAGGTGTGTGTCTATGTAGCAAAGCAAAGTCCAAGATGGCCCAGGTGATCCCAACTCATGGTTGCGTTCCATAAGACACGGGGTGTCTGGGATGGCAACGCTTCACTGGAGAAGATGGTCTCTCTTTCTCCCCTCACCTTGCGCTTAGCAGCCCTGAGTTTAACCCACAGTATCCTCAGGGTCTCTTTGCATTTGCCGAGGGACTTGTTCGTGAGAAACCAGATGAAAAGAAATAATGGTGAATGCATGAAGCACATCACTGCTTGGGAAGAACTGGAGGGAATTACGCTAAGTGAAGTTAGCCAAGTAGTCTGCTGTGATAAGCGTAATTTTAAAAAAATGCTAAAGGGGTATCTTGGGTTGCTACTCTATTCAGAAATGCCTGGAGAGAGGCCCAGGTAGTATGGCAGGGGCCAGACCAAATTCAGGCCTACATATGGTAGCCAACTGGAATGGGGGTGTGGGGTGGGGGTGGGCCGTGGAGCAAATGGTGATGTGTCGAGAGGGAATGGAGTACTAACCCACCCAAGAGAAGTGTATTGTTTATATCTCCACGGTGAAAGAGAGACCAAACTTAAACCTGGTGATCCAGGATGTGAATGCAATGTGGCGGTATGAAGTGGTGAACCAGCGAAGGAGTCTGAGCACAAAACCCCAATCCCAACTACAGGGGCAGCCACCTCTCCACCAGGGGACTTTGCCTTGGAGGTCAGCACTTGAAGCTGTAGCTTGGGGAGTGAGAGATGCCTGACCAGAGCACATGAGAACAAATGAAGAGGGAGGAAGAGAGAATGGACTGGTCCACCAATCCTTCAGGAAGGTATTCTCACTCAGAACAGCCGAGGCACAAAGAGGATCATATGACCAGTCCCACTATGAAATATAGCTACCATAGCTGACCCAAGACCTTTTGGGGTCAGCAATGAAGAAACAGGGTCAGGATTATACCCTGACACAACTACAACAGGGAAAAACACTAAGGGTGTACAACAGAGTGTGGAGCTACAGATGAAATGACAGTGATGAACCTCGGGACCAGGGAGTGGTACCCCATCTGACTCAACCAGGGGACACTCCCGGAGGTCAATGAACAGACCTTGAATTATTTACAGGTTTTTATATTGTTATTTTTTTACATATATATGTATATATATATATATATGACATTGGGTGCTTTTTTTTTGTTATCATTGCTTTATTTTCTTTGGTTGCTTCATTTTAGGAAGACTTTTTTTGGATACATATTGTACCTTTGCAGGTCTATCTAAATAAGATACGCTGGATGAACAGTCTGGAGGTGAAAATGACAGGCTTGATGGCTCTGGGGTGTGGGCCATGGGAGAAGGGCAGGTGGGGGAAAGGAGATAGTGTTGACCAGCCCACAGATAAGGGCATATCAATTGACCCAAAATTAGAGATAACGTGCATGAGAGAAGTCCAGTAGGGATTGATCAAGGGTAATGTAACAGAGAGAAAATACTGAAACCCAATGGAGGCTGAGTATGATAGTGGGACAAGAGGAAAGTACAAGGAGATAGAGGAAAGAACTGGGGGTAAAGAAAATTTATAGAGGGTTAAATTCAGGCATGTAGATAGGTGCATATATTTATATGTGACAATGGGGAAATAAATCAATGAACTTATACATATAAGGCTTAGTAGTAGAACAGCAGATGGGCATTGGACCTCCACTCAAGTACTTCTTAAATGCAAGAACAGATGGCAAATGTGTGCATAAGCAAATGTGGTGAAGAAAGCTGATAGTGCCTGGCTATGAAAAAAGATAGCATCTGGGGTCTTAAAGGCTTGAGTAAACAAGCGGCCATCCAGCTCAGAAGCAACAAAGCCCACGTGGAAGAAGCACACCAGCCTGTGTGACCATGAGGTGTTGAAGAGATTCGGTGTCAACCATCAAAAAACTAAAATCATGTCATTATAAATAGGGGGGAGTACAGATTGGTGACCCAAAGCTCATCAATAGGTGAAGCAACATCCTCTTACAGAGGGATTGCAGGGAGGAGATGAGCCAGTTAAAGTACAGTGTAGTAACAACAAAATATGCATCTTTCCTCTAGTTCTCAAATGCTTCCTCCCATCCACTATCATGCTCCAGGTTCTACCAGACAAGTCTGGCTAGAACAAGGGATGTACATTGGAGTCAGAAACATGGGAAATGTAGGATAGATGTTCCCTCAGGATGAGTGATGGGAGTGGTGATACTGGGAGGGTGGAGTAGAAAGGGGGAACCAATTTCAGGGATCTACATGTAGCATCCTCTCTGGGGCATGGCCAACAGGGAAGTGAGTGAAGTGACACATTAGACAGAGTATGATATGAAATAACAATTTGTAAATTATTAAGGGTTCATGGAGGGGGGGAGGGAAACATGGGGAGGTGGAGCTGGGGGCCTAAGTCGAGGGAGGATGTTTTGAGAGCGATAATGGCAACAAGTGCACAAATGAGGTGTGCATACAATTGATGTGTGTATGGATCATGAGGTGAGGTGTATGAGTACCCAATAATATGATTCATTTTAAAAAGGGGGGGAGGGGAAAAGGAGTTTTTTTTTTAATGAGGAGCTTATACCAAGGGCTGAAGTGGAAAATATTTTGAAATGAATGTGGCAACATGTGTGCAAATGTGCCTGAAACAGATGATGTATTGAATGTTACAATAGCTGTAAGAGCCCCCAATAAAATTATTTAAATTAAAAAAAAAAGAAACAATGGGATTTTCCCACATGTTTTTTGAAGCCAAAGTAAAATGAAAGCAGAGTTGCTATGGCTCAGGACAGGTAACCTAAAATGTGTACTTGTTAATGAAACCTAGATATCTCAGGGGCCTTTTTCTTTGAACACACCTCACGTGTCATTGATCTAGTCATTCAACTACAATCTTTCAAGCTGGGGAGGTGTGGCGGACCCCTGAGGCACAGTGGAGAGAGGAGCAGATGGGGACAGGGTGTCTGTAGGGAGTGGAAATGAGCCATATTTCCACTGTGGGGGAGATAAGATTTAGAGTCATGGTTACAAATACACTGTGAAGGGTTTTCCGAAAGCCATAGACCAAGAGGAGGGGAGCAAAGAGAGAGAGAGATCAGGACTGCGAGAGATGGGAGACTAGCTGTGTTCTGAAAAATGGGCAGGATTTGGATATTTATTTGTTTTATTTATTTATTTTTTCCTAACCCTAACCTTAACCCTTGCCCTAGCCCTAACCCAGGATTTGAATATTTAGAGACCAGCAATGACACCATATGTGAAGGACAGGGAAGACGACAAAGACATTGGATGGATGGATGGATGGGCGGTTGGGATTAAGGCTGGCAAAGAAAGAATGACACACATTTTGTTAGCGCTTCTGTTGTCTGAGGTATTTTGCTTCCGAGCATGTTCTTAATACTCAATCCCTAAAACAACCCTCCCCAAATCTGGGCCCTTCTCCCTCTACTGGAGTCCCCAGGGAGCACGAGCAGTTAAGTGCTCACCTATTAAACAGAGGTGTGTGATTCAAACATAACTCACAATCTTTTCTAGTTTGCTGGATTCCTTGAAAGGGGCTGTGGTGGTGCTGTGCATTAGGTATTGGGGTTCTAACTGCAGGGAGGAGAATGAAGCTGCCTGACTCTATAAAGATTAATAGCCTCAAAGATCCTCTATAGCTTAGAATCAGTTCCAAGACAGTAGGTTAAGGTATTTGTTTGTTTGTGGCCTTGAAGAAAACACTCATGCATGCCCAAAAGGTGCTTCTGAGGGCCAAGCTAAACCTAGGAGAGTGAGCAATAGATCAACTTGCTGAAGGAGTTGGAGACAGTATACAGACTAGGCTGGAGAAAACGGAATTTTCTAGTTTTATTCTCCCTGAGAAAATGTGCCCATTTGGGTCTGAAGAAAATGCTATATACCCCTTCCTACAGGCCATTAGGTACAGGGTAGCTGACAACAGGGCTGTATTTCTAAGTGGGGAGCAATCCTTGAGTTCTGTGGCATTGTTGGGCTAAGCGTGTTGTAGACTTTCTATGGATAACTTACATAGGTATGGCGAATGGTGGAACCTGAAATTTGGTGTGATTTTAGTCTTATAGAAATTAGATTTTGCTTCTTGAACTGTAGAAATGTGGTAGTTAGAATCAGAATCAATAATTTATCAATATTCTGCCCACATCCATGATAAGTGCTTCCTGCAGGTCCAGCCGGACCCTTTTGGAGACTCTGTAAGGGAGCCCTAGTGACATCAAGGTAGCGATATGATCACTGCAGCTGAAGTGGATTCAAAAAATTTTCAGTGCCACACCAATTGCTGGAGATAGGGATAAAATTTGAATATTGATATAACTGCCTACAAGATTTCATCATCCATCAAGATGGATATTGTGGCAGTCATGTGCTTATGTTAATTTTATGATTGAAATGTAGGGGTGGAGTCTAATCTGTTAATCTGGAGATAGTCATTGAGTAGCCAATGAGCCCTCTTTGTGGGCATGGCCTTTTCCTGAGACTTCTAGGAAATCTCGCGATATTTCCCTTATGAAGATGAGAAGTTATCTCCCTAGTTGTTGGGAGTTAGTCTTAGGGATGATGAATCACGGAGAAGACAAGATGGCAGTGTCTGAGGAGCTGGAGAAGAAGTCACATGACTTTTCCCTGATGGAGCTTCAGACCTCTGAAGCTGGAGAGGCCACATGAGGATCCCTGCCAGCGATGAGTTGCTTCTGCCACCACTGGATGTTGTTGATGAACCCTGAACCCTGGAAGTGAGGAGCCATGGGGAGACCCCTGCCAGCACTGAGATCCTGCACCAACTGACCTGTGACTTTGTGAGTCGAAAGGAGACATCATAGACTGGTATCGGGCATATGGGCTAATATCAGACTTATGACTTTGAACCGAACTGGGATCGGATGCTTTCTCAGTGTTCCATTCCTTTTGTATATAAACCCTTTCCTTATATCCATATTTGTGTCTATGGAATTTATTCCTCTAGTCTACCCAGATTAACACAGATATTATGAGTAGTATACCTTGCAACTTTCATGACTGAGGATGCTCTGGACATGGCAAGCATACACCAACACAAAACACCCCCATATCATATCATCCAGACTATGATAAATATTTTTTTTCTTGATGAAGAAGTCAGAGCCACTGACTTCTTAAAACAGAGCCACTATGTTTCCTTTGATTGATATTAGAAGCTAAGATATACTGAAAGATCATGATAGACTAGAGAAAGTTATCTTGTTGAACTGGAGCATACTATGGTTGGCCCAGAGCTGAACACGCATATGTAGACATGAAAGAGTTAAAAAGGAAATCCTCTGGAAGTCAGTATGCAGACAGGGTTTGACTCCAGCTGCTTCCGGTGGGGGAGGGGGATTATCTGATAGAGGGAATCAGGAAACAACCATGGGGAATGGAATTCTGAGGAGTGGGCGCATCTTCCTGGCAGCCCTACAGTTTGAAAGCAGCCCTTTCCCCCCTAAATCCAGAGAAGTTTATACCATACTTGATAAGCCACAGCAGGATAGAGAATGGGGCATTTTGCAAACAGAACTGGCAGAAGGCATTCACCCTGGAAGAACTGCACCATTGGGGGGATCTAGCATGATGTGGATTTGTAAACTAGCAAATAGAAACAGGAGTAGGATTGAGGAAAGGCACCCTGACTGCTGTGGGAGAGGTCAGAACTTCTGCAATTGGTTACTAGCCCTGATTTCAGGAATGGGTAAGTGCACCATGAGTCACTGCCGCAGACCAGACCATCCCAGAGGCGGCTTACATGAAAAAAGAAGGGACTTGTGGATGGGGCAGAGGCGGCACAAAAGGTTTGTGCTTGACCACGACCCTAAAGTGCTCATATATTGGTTCACATCCAGCAGAGGAAAAATGGAAGAAAGGTCCGTTGACTTGCTTCTGTAAAGATGACAGTCAAGAAAACGCGACAAAGCCATTCTCCTCTCTGACTCACAGAGTGCTAGTGGTATCCTGGTTACACATCTTGGGCTACCAACCATAATGTCAGCAGTTCCAAATACCAGCCACTCTGTGGGAGAAAGCCGAGGCCTTCTACTCCCCTAAACAGTCATAGTCTCCGAGGGCAGATCCTCAAGGGCAGAACTACTCTGTCTATAGGCTCACTGAGAGTTTGACTCTGCTCAGTGACAATGAATTTTTGTTTTTGTGCCTTATTTATTTATTTACAGGAAAGGACCAAGACAAAAGCTTTCTTCTAGCTGTGTTCTGATTGAAAGAAATTGCCGTTGTGATTGTGTGTCTTTGCATATGTACAGACTCCTCTTGATTTAAGACTTTATCTGTAAGTTCTTGGAATTGAAAAATTGCATTTCCATCACCATTGAGTCCTTTATGACCCATAGTTACTTCATAGGATAAAGTAGGACCTCTCCCAAGTATTTCTGAGGCTGTAAATCCTTACAGGAGCTGAGAGTCTCAACTTCCCCCTGTGGAATAGCTGGTGTTTTTGAACTGCTTACCTTGTAGGTGATGAGTCAACACATAAATCACTTTGGCTAAAGTTGAAAGGGAAGTGAAAGTTACCCCAAAAAATCATTCACTAAACACAGCACATGTTAGGGATGTGCCCTCCATGCACAGGTGAACCCCCATTTAACACTAGCCTATGTCATATTGAGCTCTTGATTTACCAGTGTCTTACAGCCTAGACCCCCCATGGGCCTTGAGTTGATTAAACTTGTAGTCACCCTCAGTCGGGCTGGACAGGCTATAAATCTTGGTGGGAGAAGAGAGCCTTGTCTTTCTCCTTCTTCTACCACACGGAACTAAAAAATGAAAACTTCAATTTGGTTGTAAAGTGAAATAGAAACAACCTTGCAAATGGTGAAGGATTTCATGAAAATGAGGTTGGCGAATCACTCTAATATTCGGGTATCAAGCTGCTTTCAATCACTTAGCATTTTAAGTATAGAAAATCAGCAATAAGGGGATATAGTAGGTGTGCTTCGAGATAATGGCTTAGATCCCTGATATGTAAGAAAGACCCTAAGAACATCCAATGATCTTTTATATTTAATATTTTTTCTATAATGGCTTTGCTTATGATCATTCTACTAAGATCAAATGTGAAGGAAAAAATGTAAGAAAAAGAATGCCCTTTTGTCACAAACTCATCACTCTAAATGCCAACATGTAATCATTTATTTGTCTTAAGAACTAGAAGAGTATAATCTAAACATGTTCTGGTGCTTGTTAGGTGCCATTCAGTCTGTTCATACAGACTTTGGTCCTATGCATAGCAGAATGAAACACCACCTGTCCTCACCTTCCTCACCAAGGTTGCTCTTTTGAATCCATAATGGGCAACTGTGCCCATCCATTTTGTTGTCTTTGTCTTTTTTGCTTACCTTCTGTGTTAGACAGGGTTCTCTAGAGAACTAAAACCAGGGCACTTATGAATATATAACTCTATATCTATCTATAGATATAGATACAACATGAAGAAATAAACAGCTAATTGGTTCACAGAGCAGTACAGAAGACTCTTTTTAACTAGATTCTGTGAGACAGTTAATATACTGGCAATCCTTCTCACAAGTGCTGCTGGGTGCAAGTCAAGGAAGCAGACAGCTGAGTCTCTTGTAGAGCAATACAGGAAGTCTGGCCACAGGCAGCAAACAGCAGTGCAGGTCACCAACAGCCTGAGGACAGGGTTCGACAGTTCCCTGCTCAAATGTTGTATACACCAACAGTGTGGCAAAGCAGGTCGTGAAAGGAATATCAAACTAAAGCAACATGGTCCATAAGTTGGGTGTCCCACAGGTAGCGCAGCTCACAAGTTGAGGAAGAGAACTCACTAAGACAGCTGCACACTGGTTCACTCACCTTTTGTAAAAGACAGAAAGGCTGAGGCTTGCTGAGCCATTTACCTCTTTGCCCTTCGATTAAACTGTAACCTTATTAATCCCATATATGTTTATTGATCATGTTGGCACAATAAAAGTACCTATTCCATTCTCCATGCTGTCCTTTTCCAGGGACTGGTCCCTGATAGATGTCCAAAGCACATGAGACAGACTCTTACCAGACTCTTTACAAGGGAGCATTCTGAATGTATACCTCCCCTGACAGGGATTTGCTTGTTCTGGAAATCACAGCATCTTCAATAGTCTTCCTTATTCATTGCTCTGATCTCCCATTTATATGACTAGCTGGCTCATCTCAGGCATACCTGAGCTCACAAAGTGATATTTTTGCTTTTTGCCAATGCAAGTCTTGACTGCCGCATTCTTGAGCATAAATTGTAGAGGCAAATAAAACAAAATCTTGATCACTCCAGCTTCCCTCCACTTATCATGAGATTGTGTGGTAGTTGCACAATCTGTGGTCAGTTTGAGACTCAAGACTGCAGGGAGGAGTTTAGTCTATCAATCAGGTCATAGATGATCACCTCATTTGGAGGCGCTAAGATGATAAATAACTCACTGGAGGCAGGACACACACTCACTCTCTGTGAGGCATGCTTGATGACAAGACACATGGCGCTTCGACACTAATGCCCTGGAGCTGAAGGAACCACATGGTGATGCCTGCCAGTGCTGAGAGGCCTCTACCACTGCTGCATCCACAAGACTTTCTACCCACAGGCCTGTGATCTTCCTGCATTCGACATCATTTCATGTACCGTATTTTTCGGACCATAAGATGCACCTGACCATAAGACACTCCCAGGTTTTAGAGCATGAAAACAAGAAAAAAAATATTCTGGACCAATTAGTACCAGTATACTAAAATGTTCTGAGATACCACACCTTTGAACCATAAGGCGCACCCTCATTCCCCCCCCCCCCACTTTTTTTGGGAAAAAAGTACATCTTATGGTCCAAAAATAGGATATTTTGTGAGTCCTTTGGAGAGAACTCTATAGACTGGTATCAGACATATGGCCTAGTATTGGACTTATGGACTTGCTCGGGACCAGGTTGGGATGATTCCTCAATATTCAATTGCCCTTGTATATAAAGCTCTTTCTTATACATAGATGAGTGTGTCTATGAATTTGTCTCTCTAGTCATCCCAGACTAACACAGATTGCTTATAGTCTAATTGTGGCAATTTTTCTCCCCTTTATGTTTCAGTGTAATCCATTCCAAAGGCTCTAGTCTTTTATCTTCATCGGTAAGTGGTACATACTTCAAGGCTGCACTTTCACCAAGCAAGGTATATCATCTGCATATTGCAGGCTGTTAGTGAATCCTCTTCCTATCTTACTTTAGTTTGGGCTTCTCAGATTATTATGGTAAAAGATTACAGAATTGACACATGTTTTCTGATATTAAACCATGCAGCATTGTGCAGTTTTGTTCCTAGTACTGTATCTTGGTCTATGTACAAGTTAGTCATGAGCACAATTAAATGTTCTGGAATTCCCCTTTCTTCACAACCTTATCCCTGATTTGTCATGGGTCACACAGTCCAATACATAGTAATAAAACAGGGAAACACTTTTGGTAGTCCCTGCTTTCAGTCAAGAACTATGTGACAGGAGCTTAATTTTTTCTTCATTTCTTTTAGCCTGAGAAATGCCTAGCACATTCTTCCCTTTGGGTCTTGTAACTCTAGTTCTTTGCATATTTCACCACCAATCTTTGTCTTTTTGACCCTCCTTTCAAATCTTAAGGTCAGTTCTCTTCCCTTGCTCATTTTTTCTCTCCTCCTCAGCTTCTGTGTGGGGGGAAGATGAGACTTTCTTATTTCTGCAGATTCATAATCTTGGAAAAACCCACAGAACAGCTCTACTCTGTCCCATAAGGTTTCTGTGAGTCCCATAGCAGGGCATTTGTTTGTCATTTAGCTACTGCAACCTCAAAAATGAGTGCCAGAGTCTCTCCTGACATCCATTCAAGTTTTTCCTTTCCTTTTCTTTCAGTGGCCTTTGGCTTGTTTTCATGTGAGATGGCCTGGATCTAATGTGGCAATCTCATTTGGTCAATGTGCTAAGTCTATTCTTGAGATGATTTATAAATCCATGTCAGATATAGCCAAGGTTATATTTTATCCAATTTCATCTTGAACTTGTATATGAGCAAACAATGATCTGTTCTGCTCTTGGCCTCTGGCCTTGTACCAACTGATGATACTGAGTCATAGAAGGGTTTAATTAGATACACTGGATATTCTTCTACTGGAGAAAAAATTTAAGCGTAATACTTCTTTGAGGTGATCTCATTAAACATCATCAGGATATTTTAGTTGTATTTTAACCAGACATCCTCGAAAGGGGGGTGAGTGAAGCTAGTAGAAGGGGATGGGGTATGGGCAGAGGAGGTACTGCAGCAGGGTCCTGGAGCTCCCATAATTGATGATTCTACTATGGGAGGTTTGGGGTCTTCAAAGTCATTAGAGAGAAATAATAATAATAATAATAATAATAATAATAATAATAAATAATTTTTTTTCTCCTGTACAAACAAACACCAAGACACTTAATATAACTGTGGATACTTATACAGTATATTCATATTGCTTGAATAAATACTAAGGCATGCATACTTGTCCTCTAATTAAGGTGCCATGCTTGTAAGCAACCAGACTATGACAACATAGATTTGTAAACACTCATCACTTGCTTACCCCTTTGACAAAATTTCAGTTGCTTACAAGCTTAAGAAGGCTCCTTAGAAGCAAGGCTAGCTAGACTTCATCTCATTTGCTTTGGACACGTTAGTAGCAGAGACCAGTGCCATGCATCCCTGGTACAGTGGAAGGGCAGTGAGGAAGAGGAAGGTCCTTGATGAGATGGGTGGACACAGTGACGGCAAACATGGGCTCAAACCTAACACGTGTGAAGATGGTGTAGGACTGGGCTGTGCTTCATTCTATTGTGCATCATATAGCCTGAATTGGAAATGATTTCATGGTGCCTGACAACAATGATCCCGGATAAGGACACATGGCATTCTGTGCTAGTCCAGATAAACTAGAGGAACAAATTTCAGAGACACGAATAGGAAAGGGTTTATATACAAAAGAAATGTGACCCTCAGAAGGCATCCCAATCCAGTCCAGTGCAAAGTCAAAAGTCCAATAATAACCCATATGCCCGAAATCAGTCTATAAAGTCTGCTTCCAACTCAGGATGTCACAGGTCAGTGGGTGCAGAATTCTGGCGCTGGCAGGGGTCTCCCCATGGCTCCTCACTTCCAGGGCTCAGGTCCATCAACAGCATGCCGCTCCAGCTTCAGAGGTCTGACTTTATCAGGGCTAAGCCATGTGGTCTCTCCACCGGCTACTCCAGCCTCCCAGCCGCCGCCATTCTGTGTTGCCTGTGGTTAATCATCTCCCAAACTTACTCCCAACAACTGGGGAAGCTAGCTTCTCATCTTCACAAGGGAAATATCGCGAGATTTCCCTGGAGTCTCAGGTGAAAGCTATGCCCACATAGAGGCCTCATCGGCTACTCAATGGCTATCTCCAGATTAACAGGCTAGACTCCATCCCTACATTTCAATCATAAAATTAACATAAGCACATGACTGCCACACATTCTAATAAAGAGACAAGTCTCAACAGAGAATTCCCTAAATGTTGTCAGATGGATTTCATCTACATGAGTTGTCAAAAAGGTGAACCTCTCACTGATGAGGAGCCATTTCTGTCTCATAAGACAGACTAGAAGTGTCTCCAGGGGTTTCTGTGCAAGTCTTGTAGGGAGTAGATAACCTCATTCTCCCTTGGGGGGTGAGGGTGGTGGCTAGTGGCTTGGAACTGCTGATCTTGTGGTTAGCAGCCCCACTCACAACCCATTGAGCCACCTGAGGTCTCTTAAAATGTTCACCCACAATGGTGCCAAAGGTTCATTTAGTGGCAACTCTCAAAGATCAAGTTTCTTTCAGTGATTTTTGGAAATTTAATTAATTGTGAAAAATTATGTGGGAGACACAAGTCTTTCACATGGGTTTCCCAGAGTCTGTCTAGCATACTTAGAACGCACAACAAGAAAGGATACACACATACACACACACAAGAACCAGATACAAGTAAAGGTGCTGGATCTGGTCTATGTTTAGAAATAAAAATGATGGCATTAGTCCTCTGCACACAATAGCTGAAATCCATCTTTAAGAATGAATGAAAGATGAAAGTCAACTAAGAAAGATGCATTTAAGTGTTATGTGTTACAATATACCTTTCAGATAATCTTGAAAGTAACCAAGAAAAAGACAATATCTATAAAGTAGCAATATAATTCTGAATTTTTAATAGCCAAGATGAAAGCCAGAAAACAATAAAGCCCTTAACAAAAATTTAACTATGAAATAATGTCTTTTGCATTTAGAAAAAAATATATATGAGGAAAGAGCATAAAATGATGTGAAGGATAAATGCCAAATATTTAAAGACTCATTGCTTAGAATGGGATTAGAATGCTAAGTCACACAGGATTCATATCTGTTGGACATACACTGAAAGCTTCGTGATAGCCACTTTTCAAAGAGCAAAAAATTCATAACCATCATGGTTATACATGAGAAAATGATGCCAAACATATTGAATTCAGCTAAAGGTAAGCAGAACTTGGGTGTAAAAGAAAGGTAGAAGAGGTGGGGGAATAAAAGTATACAGATTCTGACAACAGATTCAATTTCCAAGAAATGGACTAAATCCCAGTAATAAAACAGTGAGTCTAGATTTCAAATTTTATCTCACAAGTACTGCTTTATAGCTTTCCCCTCCATTTTTTAAACTCAAATTTTCCCATCTTATTAATTTTCAAGAGACATCTTACATTACCAATTATTTTGTGGGTTTCCCGTAGGTGGGGAAACCACTTACCCTAGGAGACAGAACAAGGACATGAGAGGAGGCCAGTATTTCGAAATCCAGTGAGATTTTCTAAATGAATATGAAAGCAAAAGCAACTTTGCCTCCTTGGGTTTCCATTTGTTCATAAGAAAAATAAAGTTTCTGGAACTGATTTCCTATTTCCCGATCTTCTCCAGACCTCTCTCATTGGACTGATAGGGACTCATAGTAACCCCGTCTGTGTCCCCCAGAGGTTGTCAATTGGTCATTTTCAGAAGTAGATTGCCAGGCTATCTTTATCAGAGGCCTGAGTGGACTCTCACCTCCAGCAGTGTCGACCGGTCGCACCATGTAGAATGTCCTTCTCAGGCCTAGGCTGATTTTGACCATGGCTCTCTATGCCATAATGCAACAGTTAAAGAACAGCTATAGTATTTTGAAGACTATTGGAAATACCAAGAAGATAGACTTCATATGTCATCATCTGCATCTGTAGATGTAGATGTGTCTCAAGTAGAAAAAAGGAATATATATATATATATATATATATTAGTTTCTCATAATTAAAAAAAATCATTTTATTGAGAACTCTTATAATGTTTATTATAATCCATACATCAATTGTACCAGGCATATTTGTACATATGTAACATATGTTAGTTACTTTCTATTGAGTCTTTGATATCAGCTCTTCTTCCCCCCTCACCCTCTCATCACCCTTGTGACACCTTGATAGATTAAAAATGATGACTTCCTTGTCTCACACCAACTGCCGTCTCCCTTCACCCATGGTTTCCATTTTTCTTTCCTCTGGAGGGCTGTGTGTGGTTGTGTGTTGATCGGTTTCCCCTTCTTTCCCTCCTGCCCATCCCGCTTCCCCCTTCCCATCTGGTACATCTCTTCATATCCCTGCTTCTGGGTTGTGTGTGTCCTGAGCTCTTATCTCTTATCTACGGCTTTGGACTGGAGGGAAGTAGGTACACAACCGGAAATATGAACACTAGCTAGGTGATAGCAGACTGATAGAAGAATCAGTGGGTTAGGTTTAGGAAAACTATGTTCTAGACCTGACTTTATTCATATTAGACTCACGACTGCCATTGAGTCAATTCAGACTTATTGAAACCCTATACGGTGGGGGAGAATTGCCCCCGTGGGTTTCCTGGACTTGAGTGTTGTACTGGAGTCAAAACTCTTCTCTTGCCTTCCAGAAGATGGTTTTGAAGTGCAGAACCTGCAGTCAGCAGCTCAATGTGCACAGCACTGGTGCTCGTTATGTTCTTAATAGCCGTGTGGAATTGTGCAAGACATTGACCCTTTTGTGCGTTGTACTCTCTTGCCATTTGCCTCATGCTTTTGGCAGGGTTATGGTTCAAAAAGCGTCCCACTGAAGATTGTGCACTTTCATGACTCTGCCTTAGGACTAGGTGGATTGGAAGATTGACTTATAGTGTACTCAAGTATGGTCTTTTGGTTCAGTGAGCTTCAACTTGTTGTATAATATGCCATGAAGCTAGAGCCAAGAACCTTGGATTCAAGACACCACTAGTTCTGTGAGTTTAGACTATCCATTTAATCCTGTGTCTTTCTCTGGAAAATGGGGATGATAATACCTACTCAGTTGCTCCTGAACTAAGACAATAATGAGTAAGTAAGAAGGTGCTTTAGAAACCCTAAAAGTACTTTACCAACATGAAGTTTTTTAGAATTGTTGAAGTCTTTTGTAAGTAGCTCTGCAAATGTGATTTGTACCAATAAAAGGGAACTAGAGACAAGAGCTTAATCATGTTTTCTTTTTGCTAATTGCTGTGTTGCAATATCCACAGAGATATGTGACAGGGTCAAAATGATAATTATGGACATAATTGAAAACATATTTATGTGATTAGTTATGTGCATAATACTCAGCTATGTATTTAAGAATTTATATTTAAAAAATCTACAAATACATTCTTGTTCAAGAAGCTCATCATAGGACGACTGTATAAAAAGTGGTTTCCTTTATAACTTACTCTTTCTTTGATAAAATTTGAAGTCCAGCTTTCCCAATATTTCCTGTACATGTATACAAAATAGGAAATTAAATATATTACACTCATGTATTCCGCAACTTGCGTTTTCTAAGAAAAGCACTACAGAATGCCTTGAAGATCACAGCGCAATGAATAACAACCTAGTTGTTCCTTTTAGTTGCTACATATAATTAATTTCATTGGCCAGATATATCATTAATATTATTAAAGATATTTCAGCTGATTGACATTTAAAACAATTTCAATTTTGTGTAATTATGTGTATTTTTCTAGGAAGGATTCTTAAAAATGCAATTGATTGAGAACATAGTTATTACATGTAACTTGAAAGATAGTCAAATTTCCTTCTAAAAACAGTTTGTGTTTTTTCAATAGCATGTCCATCAACAAAACATGAACCGTCTTTCTCCCCATACCCTCATTAACAAAGAACATGCCAGTAATTCATATTTTGAGAAAATAGCTTATTAGTTAATAGTGAAGCGGAATAACATTTTATAAATGTTTTAGTCATAATCTTACATTTCTTCTTTTCAAATTGCCTGTTTATATCCTTCATTCTTTTTTGGGGGGAGGCATCCCTGCTCTCTGGTGGTCGTGGGAACTACCCAGCCTTGCTCCTGGAGAGCCATTGCTGGATTTGTACAGCCAAGTCCGTGGCCCGCTGTCCTGCATTCAACCACTATGCCACCAGGGCTCAGACCTCCTTCATTCATTTTTATTGGTTTGTCTGTTTCTTAATGGTTTATAACATGGCCTCGTATTTCAATATTCTTTATTCTCTACATACACTACAATATATTACATTTTTGTTAATCTATATCATTTGTTATTCAAGTCCTGGTGGTGCTGTGTAAGAAGCATCAAACTGCTAACCACAACATTAGTTATCCATAGGATAAACATGAGTGTCTGCTTCCTGCCTCTGAAACATCATATATGGTTGACAGGAATCTTAATGGATTCAAGGGTATCAACTTTGCTTTGTTTTTTATTATTAATTAAAATATTATAAAAGTGATTGTTGATCTTTTCATTATTTGCTTCTATGTCTTTCTAATATTTTTTATAGTTTTTTATATATTTAGATCTTTTTTAGTCATATCAAATCTATTTGAATTATAATAATAACTTCTTCCACATATGGTTAGAACTGCATAGGTAACTATTTTAACAAGATTTTAATAGTTTATACCTTTATCAAATTTTATTTTTTATTATTTTTTATTTATTTTTTTTGGGGGGCATCATTGCCCTCTGGTGGTCGTGGGAGCTACCCAGCGCTGCTCCTGAGAGCCACTGCTGGATTTGAACCACCAAGCCCACGGACTGCAGTCCCGCACTCAACCACTTACGCCACTGGGGCTCAGTCCCCCTTTATCAATTTTTAAAATACAACACCTTTAAAATTATATTTCCATTTATACATGTCTCTATCTGTGGAAAGCTCTCATTGCATCTTCATTCATCTACCTGTATAAGGCACAGTGCAAAGTCAGATAGCTATATTTTGTGAGTTTTAAAGGTGTCTTCTTCATCACTGAAGACAAATGTGTGCATAAGCAAATGTGGTGAAGAAAATTGATGGTGCCCGGCTATCAAAAGATATAGTATCTGGGGTCCTAAAAGCTTGAAAATAAACAAATGGCTATCTAGCTCAGAAGCAAAAAAAGCCTACATGGAAAAAGCACATCAGACTGTGTGACCACAAGGTGTTGAAGGTACCAGGTATCAAAGAACAAAAAGTCATATCACTGTAAATAAGGGGGAAGGCATATTGGGGACCTAAAGCCCATCTGTAGGCAACTGAACATCCCTTTACAGAAGGGTCAGGGGGAGGAAATGAACCAGTCAGGGTACAGGGTAACAACAATGAAACATACAACTTTCCTCTAGTTCTTTAATGTTCCCTCTCCCCCACCATGATAATCCTAATTCTACCTTACAAACTTGACTATATCAAAGAATGTACACTAGTACAGATAGGAAGTAGAAACATGGAGAATGCAGGACAGATCATCCCTTCAGGACTAGTGGGGTAGAAAATGGGAACTGATTATAAAGATCTACATAAACCTCCTCCCTGGAAGATGAACAACACGAGAGTGGGTGAAGGGAGACATATGACAAAATAATAATTATTTATAAATTCTCAAGGGTTTGTGAGGAAGGGGGTCGGGGAGGGAGGGGGAAAATGAGGAGCTGATACCAAGGGCTTAAGTAGAAAGTAAATGTTTTGAGAATGATGAGGGCAACAAACGTTCAAATGGGCTTGACATGCAATGGATGTATGTATGGATTGTGATCAGAGTTGTATGAGCCCCCAATAAAATGATTAATAAAAGGTATCTTCTTCATAAATTAAATGCCTTTAACCATGTATTAAGAGGACTCTTCTTTTCTTTTCTTTGGTTTCTCATTTAAAGAATCAATTTTAGGAATTATAAAATTTTCCTTATGGTGAGTCATCCTTGCCTTTCTGAAAACCAACAAATAAGCATATCTGATTATGGTTGCTTTCATACAATATTGCATAAGGTTTCTCTAAGCTTTACTTCAACATTTTCCATTTATTTCAATTAGCAAGATTGATCTCTAGTTGAGAATATTGTTTCAAACCTTTCCCCATGTCTTTATAAGTATTCTTATCATTGCTACAATTTGATATAAATATTAAATTAGATTTTTGGATGAAGCTGAGAAATTCCCACCTTTTTCTGCATTCTGAATACGTGCATAATATCAAAATCATTTTTCCTTGAGAAGTTAGATGGACTTTATTCACTCGGTGGCCTCAGATAATTCTATTTTCAGAGATAGATTCTTATACTGTGATTTCATTACTCTTTTAGGAACTTCAGGACAACAGCATTCTATCAATATCTTGTGTTTTCCCAAATGAGATAAGACTTTTTTTGCAAGGCTAACTTTTCCATTGAATCTCCATCCAATTGTCATAATTATCTGAGACTACATCCAGATAGATTCTAAATATTTATAGTAAGATTTTAAAATTATGTATCTTTTTTCTTTGGGTAACAGTTCCAACAGATTTCCTTGCCATTGTAGTTATGCCATCAGAACTTACTTCAGTACAGAAACTTAAGCTGAAGACAACATTTGTTGACAATATAATCTCACGTAGTTTTATACAGTTCAGAGCTACACGTGTTCATGAGCATTATGGTTGAGGAAAATAATTCTTCCTTTCTGCATCTAGCACATTTAAACTGTACATAGAAAAGATATCCAAATCCTGGCATATACATTTTCAAAGTGTGACAAAAGATTTTTAATACAATATTGTCCCTATAGATTGGTCATTGTGTTGAGTGATGGTGTCATCAGAAAGTGGTCAGTGAGATACTTTTTAAAAAAATAAATCCACTCTGATGAAGTCTTTCACTCAGGTCTCAGCAATTTACTCAAGATGAATGGCATTTTAGGCTTAGCAACCAGGAATCCTACACAAAACCTGAAAAAGGCTAATGTCTGCAATGTGAATTTTTAAAGCAAATAAAGGAAACAATAAAAATAGTAAGCCAATTGTCTCTTTTTGATGCAATATTTTTCTCTTAAAGAATGCATATGATTTTAAAAAGTTTTGTCTGTCTGTAAATGATGCTTAAGGTTTGATGCTTTGCATGCTTCATCAGTCAGTACATCTCTACATACATTACACCGTGATTTGAACACCTTTCAACCAATAATGCTTCATAGAAGAATCCAATACATAAGAGATTATACTTTGGAGGAGGGGCTGAAGCATGGCGAGGATGGCATGCCGGACCCTGTTCTATGGTATCGTTATGGGTCGGAACTGACCCGCTGGCCGCACCCAACAACTTTGCAGTCAAATGTGAATGGACATTTCCAGCCTTTTCCTCTTTGGCATCACTGCCACCGTCGGATTTGGTTTAGTACTATTGCTGCTTTCTGGGAGGATTTTTTCTTTACCCCACCCCCAAATTGAGTTGATATATGAAGGCTAAAGATAGAAATTTTACTTTTCTAGTTCACCTAAGAACATTTCACTCTAAAGCAAAACTCAAGAATAAGCAGAAATGAAAATGCTTGTAAATTAAACTATTAAAAACAAGCATGGTCTCACTTCGTATATTGTTATACATATGGGGGTCCAATGAACAAAGTATCATTCAAAAGTCAAATCATATCCCATTAGTGCCATGTAATTCTTTATGCAAGTTGAGTAACATACCTGGTTTGGATGCTGGTTAAGGACACTGAGTAAGTGGAATTGTTATAGGTCTCTACGAGGTTGTGATATTAAGGTCTTCTGGCCTCACAGACAGAGGTAGCCAAATGTCCTCCCTGTTCCATTTCACGTGAAGTGATTATGTAGAATTGGCATTTCTTTTTTACATGTTTGGTAGACTTCACCAAGGAATCCATTTGAACCTAGTCCTTTTTGCTTTGGAAGGCTGTTAAGTATTGATTCAATATCTTTACTAGCTAGAGGCCCATTGAGACGATCTGTAGAGGGTAATTTTCAAGTAACTGAGCCATGGCCTTTAAATCATCAAATTTGTGGGCATTCTTATTCATGATTTTCTTTTTTTTTTTTTAAGGACAACGTTTATTTATTGCTACCAGAGGCTTTTATCATCGATCATGACATGGTTGTGACTGCAATACCTTCTTCAGACTGCACAGAGAGCTCAGGATCCAGAAGTCATTAAGACCAATATATAGAGAACTGGGGAGGAAGGAAAATAACTTTTATAAAGAAAATCCTAGCAACATAAACTTGTACTGAATTCAGTTATTACATGTTACAGATTTAAATCACAGCACTGCCCCAACATCTAGACAGTGTTTTCTACTGATTATAAATTGGGGGGCAGGGGGGAAGATTCTGATCAGTTACAAAATCTAACCTCAGTTGTTTACATACATGTTTCTTTGGTGAGCACCTGGATATATTAACTTTATCACAAATAGTTTTATACAAATGACAAAAAAAAAGCTTTCAACAAATCTAAACATGTCCTAATCACATACCACTTTTAAGTTTCACTTTAAGATAAACAAAAACAAAAGCATCAATTTTATTTCTAGATTCTAAAAATTGAAATGAGATAAACACTAAAAATCATCCTGGTTATTATGTGAGTCTTTCTTTTACAACCTGATTCATATTATTCATGATTTTCATCCTTCTTTTAGTCCTAGAAGTGATATAATTGACAAAGTGGGAAATGCCAAAGAATAAAAATATATATAGGGTAGTTCACACTATAACTACCACCCAGAGGAATTCATTTTCTTGATCACCCGTCTTCTTATTTTTGGGCCAATTGGTGCCTAAATATAATGGGAAACATGAGCTCATTGTGTGTGTGCATGTGTATTTGTAATCTGCTTGCTCACTCACTGTCATGAACATTTCCTCATGTCAGCCAAAGCAGAATGGCATTATAATGGCCACGCAGTATTCCATGTATGTCTCGTCGCAATTTATACACTCATACTCCTATTATCACTAATGTTGTGTACAACATGTTGCAGAAGATAATTAAAACATGGTCACAATCATAGATTGACAGGAAACTTCCAGATATAAAGCTAGATTCAGAGAAGGACACAGAATGGGGAAAATCATTGTTGGTGTCAGACTGATCTTGTCTGAAAGAGAATATCAGAAAAAAAATTTTTGTGCTTTATTCTTTATGCAAAGACATTCGGCTGTGTGAATCATTAGAAAATATGGAGAGAAGTGTAAAGAGTGGGGATTTTAGTGCCATCATTGTGATCACCTCTCCATAGACCACGAGGCAGCCCTTTCAATAGAACCAAGGACATACTGCCTAGTGTAAAATCAGGAAAACTGCTCATCTAGGTTGTATCTTTTTTTACCATACTTATTCATCTTATATTCTACACAAATGGCCTGAGAAACTGGAACACAAGAAGGGATAGTCAAGATTAGAGGAAGGCTAACAACCAATGATATGCAGATGACATGATCATCTTGACTGAAAATGACCAAGATTTCAAGCAGTCACTGATGGGGATCAAAGTCTTCCACATGGATTAATCCTGAACATGAAGCAAGCCAAACTTGTGCCACAGGACCAGGAAGCAATATCATAATCAAGGGAGAGAAGATTAAAATTGCCGAGGATTTAATTTTACTTGGATTCCCAGGTAAGAAATGAAAGGATGTATTCCATTCTGCAAATCCACTGCAAAAGATTGCTCTGAAGTAATAAAAAGCAATGATGCTACTTAGAGGCCCGATCCCAATAATGCATTTTTAATTGTCTCAGATGCATGTGAAAGTTGGACAAGGAATAAGGTCGACCAAGGAAGAACTGATGTCTTTGAATGATGTTGTTGGCAAAGAACATGTACTATACCATGGACTACCAGAAGAACCAACAAATCTGTAGTGGAAGAAATACAATCAGAATGCTCTGTAGAAATAAGCCTATATCACATTCTTGGGACAGGAGGGACTAGACCCTAGAGGACATCAGTCAGGCTAGAAGAAGTAGATCAGCAGTTTAGGGAGAGGCAGTTTCCCTTGGAGGTTTACCTGCATATGTCCTTGATAGTGATCACTGTATGGCAAGGAGGTGAGGGTCACCTAGTCATGAGTCATGCTCCAACTGCCTGCGGGAGGCTCTTGGACCAATCGTGTAAGCTCCTCTGTCTACCACAATGTATGAATCCCAATCTGAGCTATGACTTATTGATCTGCCACCAACCATGTACATCTGTAACAGTTTTCTTTGGCCTTCCATGTTCTGTTTTTCAGCAAACCCTTGGATGCCATTATGACTGTGTGCTAATGGTATCTTTCATCTTAATAATAAGCCTTTGCCTTATCCTTGCTCCATTTAAGTCTCTTATAAATGTTCTCTTTAAAAAAATAATTAAGGGGGCTGAGCCCCGGTGGCGTAGTGGTTGTGCGCGGGACTGCGGCCCACTGGGATGGAGGTTCAATTCCGGCTCCCAGGAGCAAAGGCTGGGCCTCCTACTCCCACCACCGGAGGGCAGTGATGCCTAAAATAATAATAAAAAAAAAATAATTAAGGGAGAGGGTAAGCAGAACAGAGAAAGACCCTCATGGAGACGGATTGGTACACTGGCTGCAACAATATGTAACAGATATGACGATGACACAGGGCCCGGCCATGTTTCCTTCTGTTGCACATACAGTCTCTCTGCATTGGGATGATTAGAATCTAATAACAACAACAATAAGAACAGCTCTTGTGATTGGATATTTCCATTGTTTCTAATTTCCCACCACTGTAAACAATTGGAAGCATGTTCTTTTAAGTACAGTATTAGTGCTAATAATATAAGAGGTCTCAGTAGAGGCAGGGCATTTTCAAGCAATGAAGACTTCTGAGTCCTCAGGTCAGATGATGCAATTCATTTACTGAGCACTTCTTTCTCATAAGACCAAAACATAAAATGAAAACACCCACCAGGAGTATTACAAAGCACCTTTAGTTTCTGGAACCTTAAGAAGAGCTTAAGCCTGAGCAAACTCTGCTCTGGGCTCCTCAGCCCCTTGTCCAACCTTAATGTTCTCTCATTGTCTCTAGTACTCTTTGGTTTTAATTTTATGACACATTTTTCTTCCTGTAATTTGAGTTAAATTTAAATTTGAGCCAGGTTACAAGTACAACCCTCTTTGCTGTTGGCGTTTGGTGCCCTGGAGCAGTGTCCAAACCAGAACGACCCTGTGCACAGCACAAGGAGGTGTTGCACAGCGCGACCCTCTACGAACACACAATGGTGTGCTCAATCTTGTGGGCATTCGAAGGTGAACAATGGGCTTGGAAGTGAATGTGTAACCGTTGTTTGCCTCTGTACCAGATTTTTAACACTCATTAACTGAATATCCCACCTCTTTAAAATTTATGCTCCAATGGAGGAAACGGAGTGCTAGAGGATTTATATAATGCAACCCAGGGGCAGCAAAAAAGGAGCAAGACCTTCGCCAAGATTGACAGTGTAACTGCATCTATGGAGTCACATGTCCAACCAAGTGAGAGGAGGGCACGGGACCAGGCTGTGTTTTGTTTTCTTTTACATAGGGTCACTTTGTAACACTTTGTAGTCAGCACTACCTCAACTACAACATGTAACCAGTCCCCACCCCCCACCCCCATATCGAACCTAGCAAGTGTCTGAATCAGGGTGGATCCTGAGTTGGGGTGATTTCATGATGCTGCTTCCCATGAACTATGGAGAGGACCAGTCGCTACCCTCCAGCAATCCAGCCAATGGGAGCGTATTGCGGAAGCTCTGCCCTAATCCCTGCAGCCCTGGTGGTATCATGGGTCACACTTTGGGCTGCTAAATCCAAGATCAGTCATCTGGATTCACTTGATGAAGAGGAAGAGGAAGAGGAGGCTTTCTTTCCCCCAAAAGATAGCCGTCTTTTAAAACCCATGATGCGGTTCAACCCCGTCCATAGGATTGTCATTTGTCAGGATTGACTCAATGCTTTCAATTTGGTGCTGAGCACCAGGAAGTTGCCTGTCTTTGCTATCCCTGGCTTATGGATCCCTCTGTGGTTTTGAGAAAGAAACCTGGATTTTCTTTTCAACAAGGAAACTGCTTCCTGAAAGTGAGACTTCAATTGAATTATCACCAGGAAAGCAATGCTTGCATGGACACACACTGTCTGCTGTGAGCAGCTGATGTAGTCTTGGGAGACAGACCCCAGAATTATGAAGATTCTTTAAAAATCAGCCGAGCACACATGATCACAGAAAATTCAGCAATGGGAATAAAAGCAGCAGCAACATAAAAGGAAGAACAGTTTGCTCATCTCCCTGCATACTCGCCTGCTGAAGGACAATGGCGACATGTGAGGGGCATTGATTTTCCAGAATGGTTCTATCTGCGGCCTACCCCCTTTCTGCCTGTTTGTCAAGGTTGTCTCTGAGAAGCAATCTTCAGCAGAGCTTTTAGACCAGGGCTTCTCAACCTTCCTAATGCTGTGACCCTTTAATACAGTTCCTCATGTTCCCTCCCAATTATAAAATTGTTTTCATTGCTACTTCATAGGCTGTCATTTTGCTACTGTTATGAATTGGGCCACCTCTCTGTGAAAGGATCGGGTGACCCCCAAAGGGGTTGTAACCCACAGGTTGAGAGCCGTGGTTCTAGATGAAGACAGTGTAGAGAGGAACGGCCTCTTGATTTGCTTTTTAAAGCTAGCCCGTGAAAGTCACATGGATCACAACAAACGATTATCAGACAGGGTGTGGGAAGACAAGTCCTCTGGGTTGGAAAGTACTCAACGTGCACAGTGGTCACAAGGGTGGACTTCCCCCCCAAGCTGGTGCAGATGATGCAGGACCCGTGACCAGGCAACATTCTGTTGCACCTGGAAAACGCAAGTATCTAGCACACTCACTGACCACGAACTGCTGGAGCTAGACTGAAATTCTGCTTGACAAGCACAACAGACAAGGATTCAGGTTATAATGAGGCAAACTTGATCTCCAAAGAGAGACTCGGATGTATTAAAACCTGCAACAGGGCAGCAACAGGGGAGCGGGGCCACATCAAGGAACCCTGGTGATAGTCCAGGGTATGCCTTGACCTTCTAATCACCAGGTCCAAAGTTTGAACACACTGGAAGCTCCACAGGAGAAAGGGGAGGCTTTCTCTTCCTATAAAAATGTATAACCTTGCAAACCCAGAGGAAAAGAGCCACTCAATTCCATAGGTCTGCTATGAGCCAGAATTCCAGGCACTTGGGCAAAGTTCTTAAGCTGTTTTCCTCCAAGTATAGTGGAGGAGGAAGGTTTGCTTCTTCTTCAAAAAACTATTGCCTCTAGTTTTTATTATCTTCTGCTGAGTGTGAGATTATGGCTTTTTCTGTTTTATTTTGTTGTGATTGTTGGGGAGGGGATGATTTTCTCATATGAAATCAAGGATAGCTAAATCTATAGAAGCAGAGATTAAGTTAGTAGTTTATGACAAAGGCAAATGGGGAGCGAATAACAGTGAGCAGAAAATGAAGGAAATGTTCTCCAACTGACTGTGATGGTTACACAACTCTTTTAAAATATATTCAAACCATAGCCTTGTGTGATATGTGAGATATATGTCATTAAAACTGTTAAGAGAACTACTAACAGGAATTATGTTAAAGAGTAGACATAAAAGCCATCTGGGGAATATTGAGGAAAGTCAAGCTCAAACCTGCAATCTGGTGGCAACAGACGAAAGTTGCTGTAGGAAACTCATTTTAGCTAGTATTATTATTAGCTGAGCAGTGCCTGATATGACTTGGTACTGGGTTGTGACTTGATTTCATTATTTTCAGTAACTTTCCCATCACAAGGAACCTGTCTGCAGCTCTGTGGGTTCAGGCTGGCACATGAGGTGAACCTGTTGAAAAATTATGGGTGATCACTAAAGGGAGGAACGTCAGAAATTTGTGGGCTGCTCGCCTCCAGCCTGGATTTATCATTCCCACGTGACTTGCCAGCTTTTTCCCTGAAACTTTTGAACCTGAGGGAACCGTAGGAACAATGCACTTAGAAACGAAATGGGGATTCTCAGATTAGCATTCAAAACACACCCAATGCTTCAAAGCAACATGGATGACAAAGCACATTTCACTGAGGTCTGCATGACAGGCGGCATGTTTGCAGGGTGTCCGGTAGACACCAGAAAGGCGCTCGAGGCCTGGTGCCTTAGTGGGTTTTGTCTTGGGCAGCTCTTCCAAATTCAGCAATTAGAACCTGCCAGCATCACTCTGAGCGAGCAAGCTGGAATTTTCAACTCCCATCAAGATTTACAGCCTCAAGAAACTACAGGGCAGCCCCGTTTGCTCCTGTGCGGTCACTCCATGGCAGGAAGGGTTTTTGTTAGTTGATTGGTTTCCATTGTCTTCTCACAGTTAGACAGGCTGTGCAAGTTCGGTCTTGTTGTTCTTCCAGGGGCTTCTACCCAGAAGCAGAGGTCCAGGCTCTCGATCCTCTGTTTCCTTAGTCCTTCCTTTTCTCCACCTCCATGCTTACTCCATTAACCAGGACAGCCCAGTAGAGAACCCTTTCCCTGAAGCAGTTTCTGAACTTCCACTAAGTAGGAAGACAATCTGTCCAGACAGTGGATGGGTTCCCAGGCACAGGCCCAAGAAAAACCCATCTCCTTGGGGAAAGGCCAGGCCCCAATGTGTTCTGGAGGCCTAGGGCGCTTGGCTGACTTCCTGGCAGGTGCCCTGTAGTCATTGCTTTTAAGAGACAGGTCCTCTTGGTGATTCTACCATCTCCCCTTCCTCTCCCCTCTCTCTTCCTTTCCCCTCATCCTGGTATGTGTCCCTCAGTAGACTCTCACCCCTCTCTCTTTCCTCTTTTGATTTCTCTTACTTGTGCTGGTGCATTAGCACCTTGCCACGTTCTGCTCACCTGTAAAATGGGCAGGAGGGCCACTGTTCGCGAGAGAACAGCCTCTCCCCACTTCCATTTTAATGTTCTTGCTGCATCCCCTCTTTTTAGAAATCTCCTCTAGTCTTTTCCCATTCCTTTTCAGGTCACTTTAAGGAAGAATTGGCTGCCTTCGCTCCCTTTACGTTTTGGATGTGCTCAGCTTCAAGCTTTCAGTCAGTCATCTTGGAAATTGGTTTTGCCAACAGACCTCCTCACATCTGCTCCTTTGGCAGCCCAGTGCTATTTCCATTAGGAGGGCCATGGGGGTGGGGTGGGGATGGCAGGCTGGTCTTGACCTTGACTTGCATCCTATTGTGGCAGAGCTTCAGTCCCACCCCTGGTCATGGACTTGATTCCATATCCCAGCAGGGCTGTGCACTCGTGGGTTTGCAGGCAGTTCCTTTTCTGCAGAAATGCCTGGCTCTTTCCCAAGGTTCTTCTGAGTGAACTCAAACCTCCAATTTTTGGCCTAGCAGTTGAACACATTAGCCTTCTTACACCACCCACAAACTCCTGTTACAGCCCAGACTACGGTAAGTAGAGACGATTACTTGATGCGCTAGTCTTTTCCCGGGCCCAACTGCAACTCTTGGCTTTTCCTATCTCTTTCACTGAGAGTTCATCAAAAACAGAGGTAGGTTGGAAATCTTACAAACCACAAAACCACGATTTGATTCTTGACATAGTCAGCAAGGAGAAGGTTGCCTGCAAGACCTTTTGAGTCCTGTCACCAAATCTAAACTCTTCTCTTTTCACAGCTGCCTCTCCCTGCCACAGGCATTACATTCAAAGGAAAGACAGCCCACTAACTATTGGTGAGTCCTCTGGAGAAGTAGGTTAATATTCAGCAGAACTCACTGGGAACCAAATATTCAGGTGATCTTCTTTGCTGAGAGAAGTCTAGGATATTGAATTGCAAAATGAAGTTTTCTCATTGAACCTGGCTTGGATCACCCAGTCACTTGTTAGTTCATTTAGTGTTTGCCAAACTCCCATTGAGGAACGCTGGTGATACCATGGGTTATATGCTTATATGGCTGCTAACTCTTTCAAACCTGTTATCTGCTCTGAGGGAGAAAGATGAAACTGTCTGCTCCTGTAAGGATTTACATTTTTAAAAATTCAATGGAGAAATTCTACTCTGTCCTACAGGGTCACTCCACATCTGGGGAGTCTCCAAGGTAGTTGGGTTGGTTCAGCACCCATCATGTCTCCGGTGCTCAGCAAGGCACTAAGACCAATTGGAGGGCAAGGCATCCTCTCTCCTCCAAAGTATGCACAGCTTTGAGTGCAAGAAAGCAAATAAACAGAGCGCTTCTCTCCCTCTACTCTGGGAAATCCAAGGATGAGGGTACCTAGTATTGGTGGTGGGAATATGGTGTACCAATTGTTGTCGGTTGCTGTTGAGTTGGTTCTGAATCATGATGACCTCTTGTGTGAGAAGCAGAACTGCTTTCCAGGAGTTTTAAAACTGTAAGCTTTTGGAAGCAGATGACCAGTCCTTTCTTTCAATGGATCTCTGGGTGTGTCAGAACTCCTGACCTTTTAGCTAGTAATTGGGTATTTAACCACTTGCAATAACTACAGGCTCTTTTTTGCTGCACAAGATCTCTTTAAAATGTCAAAGATCCAGGACTAAGGTGCATCTGACTCAAGCTACGGTATTTCCAACCCACCCGCATGCAGGTGAAAGTTGGACATTTTAAGAGAGACCGAAGAAGAACAGAAGCCTTTGAATTATGGTGCTGGGGAAGAATAAGGACAGTATCATGGACTGCCAAAAGAACAAACAACTCTGTCTAGGAAGCAGGGTCTCCAGAATGCTCCTTACAAGCAAGATGGGAAGACTCTATCTCACTATTTTCAACATGCTGTCAGGAAAGTCCCTGGAAAAGGACATCATATTTGGTAAGGTAGAAGGGCAGCAACAACAACAAAAAAAAGAGGAAGATGCTTGACGAGATGGATTGACGCAATGAAGGGCTCAAATATCAGCAATTGTGAGGATGGTACAGGAGGAGCAGGGCTTTGTTCCCTTGTGCATAGTGTCCCTGTGAGTCAGAACTGACTTGCCTGCCGACACCTAACAACAACAGCGATGGGCTCTTCTCCACTTGTAAAAAACGATAACAAAATGAAACGACACAACCCATTGCTGTTGAGTGGCTGCTGACTCACAGTGACTTCTGGGACATAGTAGAAGAGTCCTACAACATTGCCCAGGCCATGAACTTTGTGGAAGGAAACTTTCACATCTTTTCCCCTTTGGAAGGAGGATGTCCTCGAACCACCAACTTTCATCCTTAGAAGCGAACCTAGGATTTGACAGGGACACTCGTGGTGGTGGGCATCTAGCTCACACAGGGGACGTTCAGGGTCAGGACTGCCAATGGGAAATGCTTGGCTTGAATCCCTATGGGAATAAGCAGAAGTTCCACTTGGGAAGCTCATGAGCATGGTGCAAGTTGGTCAGGGTTACAAGAGACAGAATAGTCCATCAGAAAGTTCAGGTCATTTCCTTTCACTGGATTGGTGAGAGGGGAGGCAGGGAGTGGTAGGAAGTGCAGTGCTAGAGGGACACAGAGGCCAGGGAACAGGCGGTTGTCCTTCTGAGGCATCTGGACATTTTCCTGTAGACAGTCAAGAAACTTGAGGGGCTTAACAACAGCAAGAAGCATAATCACATTGTGCTGTGTTTGAAACCCCAATCCAGTGAAATAGATGGAAGGAAAGCAAGAGGAGACACAGGAACAGCTCTCAGGTTGGTGTTCTCAATGAGACTGTGCATGGAATCACCAGGGGAACCTTGAAAAACACTGATGCCTCCATTCTAAACTCTGTCCCCCCACCCTATCCCTACCCCAACCCAGCCCACCCCACCTCCTGCCCCCAAACAACCAAACTGTGCCATCCATTCATTCTGACTTGTAGTGACCGTGTACCAGAGACTCTAATCTAATTGGTTGGGGAAAATAGCCTGGGTCTCAGGATTTGTAAAGGCTTCCAGGGGAGTCTAATTTCTGATCAAGGCCAAGAACCCTTGATTTTAAAGGTGGAGAAATGGGGATGACCAAAAGACTGTAAAGGAGCGATGATGGTGTTTTGGTTAAGTACTCACTTCTTAATCAAAAGGTCAGTGGTTCCATCTCACCAGTCACTCTTCAATGGAAAGATGTGGCAGACAGTTTCCGCAAGAGTTACAGTCTTGGAAACACCATGGGGCAATTCTACTCAGCCCAATAGGAGATCTGTGAGTCAGAATTCACTTGGACACATTCAACAACAAAGGCCCCTTGGGTGAGTTGTGTAAGAGAAGAATCACGCCACAGGACTTCTTGATATTTAGGTGAGTTCCTTTCTAGATGTGTTAAAAGGTCAAGTCTTGAATCTGATGACACACCAACTGTAGGTGGGGCCTCAGGAGACTATGAGGGGAATGGTGGCTCCCGAGTTCATATTTTCTCCCCTTTTCCTTGATGGGATGTGACTAAATTTCATTGAAGCAGCAGCCAAGACGTCCAAGGTCACATTGTATTGAAACAAGCTGCAGCACAAGACTTTTTTGAAAAGTGTCATAGGCAAGGCTATCCTTTGAGTACATACCTGTCTGAAACTATGGCGTTTTTAACTGCCTCACATGTGTGTCAAAGTTTAGACAACGATTAAGAAAAACCAAAGAAGGATGAACGCATTTGATGTGTGGTGCTGGTGATACATCTTGTAAATACTAGAGTGGACCAGAAAATCAAACAAACCTGTCTGGGAGGAAGTTCAGGCAGAAGGCTCCAGAGAAGTGAGAGGAGCCGGCTTCTTTTCACCCACTTTGGATATGTCTTCAAGAGAGATCAGTCCTCTGGAAATGTCACCATCCTTAGTGAAGGAGAAGAAAGTCATTGAACAAGAGAAAGCACATTGCTGCAATCCACTGAGCCAGTGACTGCCTCCGTGGGCTCCACTATGGCGACTGTGGGGACAGTTCAGGACTGAGTGGGAGCTGGCCTTACAACCGGTTGGAATGCACTGAAGGCCACCTAACTACAGCAGCCGCAAATCTCCAGAATGGATCCACCAGTGACTCTCCAGGTGGAAGGCATCGTCACTCAGGTGTAAGTTATTTCTGCATTTTCAACATATGACCCCTTCACCACCAACAAAGGTTTTGCAATCACTCATGTTTTCTAAATGGAGCAATATATTTTTCCTGCCTCAAATTGATTGGGACTGGGTGGAAAGGCTCTAAATATATTTATATTTAGCCTGTCCAAACTATGCTCATTGGCGAACACCACCACGGCCACGGAGAGAAGCGTTTATTTTAAACTTCAAAACGGATTTATTCAGTTTCTCTCTTTTGTCTTTGCATGCTTTGTTTCCACCGAGAGTACAAAGTCATGGCGCATACTCTGGGCTCCCCCACCAACACCCCCCCACCCCCTCCGCCCCGGGTTTCCATTTAGCCCTTCTAAGAATTACTCAGGCCCAGAACACCCGAGAACATTTCGGGCGCGTCCAAATACCAGGGCGTTAACCCCTCTGTGGTCAGCTGGGGCGCTGGGATTGGGAGCTGCAGACGCCCCATAGGCCTCCTGTCTGCTGAGATCGTGTGGCTTAGGGGTTAAATGCAGCTTGCAATTTCAAAAAAAGGAGGGGAAAAACAGGCACGATTTGTTGAAAGAGGCTTCCGAAGAAGAGCGAGAGTCTGAAAGGGTTTGCAACATCTGAGAAGGTGGGAGTGAACGGGCAGAGAGGCCTTTGCAGACGCCGCCACCGTTTGAGGCCGAGATGCAGGAGAAAGGCTCGCCTGGCTTTTCTAGGACTCGGCCCCGCTTCTAAGCCTTTCTGTTGAAATGCCTGACAGTACCTTTGACAGCGTATTATTATCTTACAATAAAATCTGTCCCCAACCCCTCCCGTCCGGCAGCCCCTTCTCAGTTTCTGCGGAAGTGTCAAACAGCGCAGTGTCAGGAGACCCTGTGCTCAGAGGCAGGTTCCGGAGCTTTCCGGGGCCTGGATGCCTTCACTGGCCAGGTGGGGTTCAAACTCGCAGCCTTTGCCCTCCTTTTTGCTGGGGTGAATGAACCCCAGCCAATGAGGGACCGCCTCCGGGTTTACAGTTGTGTGGCTTATTGTGTATACATCCTATCCAACTGAAAACCCTATGGGGGATTCTGCATTCTCAGGGTGTATGTGTGTGCACATACTAGGAAGTCCTAAAGTGTTTTGAGATGCTATTAAGCCCTTAAGTTACAAAATCAAGATTCCACCTTAAAAATTTTCCATACTGTACGTTGCCTAGCCTGGGGTGCTGACTGGCTGCCAAATATCTATCAGAGAGTGATTTATGATATATGATACGGTCCCCAGCCCAAGTGGAGACTGTTTAGTTGAAACACGAGAAAGGGGAGGCCTTGCCTCTCGAGAAACCATGATGACTGCTTTCTGTCGGGCTTCTCCGAGAGAACATGCAGCACAAAATGTGCCACTTCTTACAGCACCAGAACTTATGTAAGAAACAGGCCGCGGTTCGGCTCAGCAAAATTCCATTTCTCTTTGCCTCCGGTGTTTTCCCTTCGCTGATCGGGTACCCCCTTTTACCTCTGGTCGCCCCTGCTCATCCACCACCCTTGCTCCTGGACCCTCCACAGAATCAAACAGTTCTGTTCTGGCAATGAAAATATTTTAAAATGAAGTCTCAATGCCATGTTTTGAATATTTCATGTACTTTCCTTTCCACTGTGACTCAGGCTAGTTGTGATGACTGGTGTTTTCTGTTCTGCGAACGTTTCCTTTGCAGCTGCAAAGAAGCACGTCTCCCAGATGGTGCTGTGCACCCATTGCAGGGGCCAGAGAATGCGAGACGCGCTTGTGAGAAAGGACACCTTTCTCCCCAGAGCAGAATGGCTTGGCCCCTCGCTTGGGACACGAGCAACGGCCATGCCAAGGCTCGCTTTGCTTTACCAGACGCTGTTGGCAAAGACATTGTTTTAATCGTCTCTGTGATTGGCGAGGTGCTTTTCTTTGTTGGTATGAATGTTTGTTACTTTTTTTTCCTCTCTAAATACAAAAGTAGAAGTCGCCCCCGACGGAAGAAATTTCAGACACTGGAGTCTGTTTAAGACAATAAAAAATAGAACAATAATACATGAATATGTAATTAAAAATTAACTCATAAAACCCCCAATACCAATTTCTAAAGTTATCACTTTGACCTCTTTCCCATTTTGTTCCCTAGGCATATACACATGTATATGCTTTGATGACAAGTTTTAAAAGTTTATTTCATATGATATCTGAGATGTCGTTTTCTGAGGACACTTATCTCATGCGTAGTTTTTAATACCATTATATATTCTTCAAAGACATTACTCCTTGTAGTCCCCCAGTATGTGGTAATGTATCCTCATGTACTTGACTTTTTCTTTATTGCTGAATGCTTAGGCGGCTTTTGTGTTTTCAGTTATATAAATAACAATGTGATGACTATCTCTGCTTCTGGCTCTTAGGCCATGATTCTCTTTGTTTCATTAGGGTAGCTATTTCTAAAGGATCATAAACTCACTTTAATAATTTTGACACAGATATCCATATTAATTAAGAAAGTCTGTTCTGTACTGTCCTACCACCTTGTTGTGTGAGCTGTGTGACAATCTAATGCTCTTCACACTGTGATGGTAGTTGTTGATGCTGGGGGAGGGGAGGTGGGGTAGAAAGTGGGAAACAATGATAAGGATCTACATATAACTCTTCCTTGGGGGACGAACAACAGGGGAGTGGGTGAGGGAAGACATCAGACAGTGTACAACATGACGAAATAATAACAATTTATAAATTATCAAGGGTTCATGAGGGAGGGGGCAGCAGGGAGGGAGGGGGAAAACGAGGCGATGATACCAAGGTCTTAAGTAGGAAGCAAATGTTTTGAGAATGATGACAGCAACAAATGTACAAATGTGCTTGGCATTACCATAGGTATATATATGGATTGCAATAAGAATTGTATGAGCCCCCGATAAAATGATTAAAAAAACAGCAATGACAACAAAAATGAAACAACATCCCACCCCAAGAACACCTCACCCCAAGCCCATAGCTAACTGGGGACACAGAGATGTAAGTGGCAGCTAGTAACGTGAAGGGGAGTCGTGGCCTGGGAGCCCAAATAGTGCAAGATGAAGGGCTCAGCAAAATTTCGACCCACCCACGCGGTCATCTGCTCCAATAGACTTTACTGCCTAGAAAAGCCAATGGTGAAGTTCTCTCCTGACATATGTGCTTGCGGTGAGTCACAATGAATGATGGAGCAGCACCGCCATCACGACCACCCAGAATGGTGATTTAATTGTAGAATCCTTGCCTTCCATTAGGAAGATGTGCATTTCATTTCAGGTCAAGTGCACCTCAATGCCCAACGGTCAGCCAGTGAGGGATTGCGTGCTACTATGCTGTTGAAAAGGGACCCCGGTGGTTCATGGGTTAAACACTTCGCTGCTAACCAAATGGTTGATGTTTTGAACCCACCAGCTGCTCTGGCTGTCTCCCAGAAGATGACAGTCTTGGAGATTCATTTGGTAGTCTTATAATTCTGTGCCAGAGGTTGTGGCAATCACCTCATCTGGTGTCAATTTGAGGGTCAAAAATGCAAGAGTGGAGTCTAGTCTGTCAATCTGAAGAAAGCCAATGTGTGGGTCTGGCCTTCTCCGCTGAGAATCCTGGGAAATCTGGCACTTCCTTCCTGGAGGCAAGAGACACTCTCTTACCCCCTTGGAAACTCTCTCCTGGCAAGGCTTACTCCCTGCGAGACATCTCCGAGGAGAAGCCACATGGAGCTACCTTAGTACCCTGAGCTAAACAAGTCTCGTGGATGTTACCAGACCTCCGAAGCTGGAGAAGCCACAGAGAGACCCCTGCCAGCGCTGAGATGCTAACCAAGCCACTGCATCCAAAGATTGTCTGCTCACTGGTTTGTGGTCGTCCTGCATTTGGCATCATTGCATATGTTTTGTGAGTGTGAAAAGCACTTTATAGATTGGCATCAGACATATGGGCTAATATTAAACTTATGACCTTGGACTGGACTGGGTTGGGATGTTTTCTTTTCTTTTCTTTTTTGGGCATCACTGCCTCTGGTGATCATGGGCGCTACCCAGTGCTGCTCCTGAGACCCGCCGCTGGATTTGAACCGCCAAGCCCGCAGGCCGCAGCCCTGCACTCAACCACTTTTGCCACCGGGGCTCAACCTGAGATGTTTTCTTCATGTATAGTTGCTCTTCTATATAAAGCGCTCTCTTATACAAATATAATTATGAATTTGTTTCTATCGCCTACCCAGACTAACACAGAGGTTTTTTTCAATGATGTTAAGAAAGTTTGGGTGGAGCTTCTGGACTAAGATAGACTAGGAAGACAGGCCTGGATCTGTTTCTGAAAACCAGCCAATGAGAGCTGTAGGAGTCACCATGGCAGTCTTATTATTCATGAAGCCTAAAGTCCCTTATGATGGGGTTAACATGAGGGTCCTCGGGGGATTTTCCAAGTTTTCTTGATACAGATATTTAACCATTTAAGAGTCTCAAACATTTCTTGGATCATATACAAAACCTGGAAAAAAATCTTAGAACTTTACCCCGTAACCTCAGACTGTTGGATTTTGCCTAAGCATTGATTGAACACCTTGCCTTTTTAACTACATGTGTCTCACGAATTCCTTTTCCTTGGATCTTTGTAGCAAGGCATTCACCCTCAGAGTAGTCTGGTGTTCCCACAAACATTAGGGTTGATCATTTATGGACGCTGACCACAGAATATGCTCAAGGTGCTTTAAGGACGTGCTTTTTAGTGTCCTCTCTTGGAAACCTGTATTTCAACTTTCCAGGGTCTCAGAACTTTTTAAAAGAGGAGGCTTCCTATACTCTTCAGCCTCTGCAAGCTGAGATAACCTGCTGCTATTTTTAACTTTAAACAGACCTTATTAAGGCATTAAAAGAACTACCCAAAGGGGTTTCCCCCCTTTCTCATTTTGGACTTTGGAATGTCAGTCTAAGTCTTGAGCTCTGAGAATTGGCAAGGCAGTGCTCGTAAACAAACATCCTGTGGACAGAATTGTCCGCCCAGCACTCCGTGTTCCAGGATGATTGACAGGAAGCAGGGTGTGTGTGGAGGAGGGAGGCTGGACTCTCAGAGCTCCCCCAAACAATACCCGGGCTCCTAGGGAGCCTCACACGTTCCTTTCCCCCTTCTGCTTGAGTGGATGCCTCAATGGCGGTTGTGGTGGGAGTGAGGGAGGATGTGGGCTGGACAGGACGTGAACCGGGCCTTGGAACACAACCCAGCAATTTCCACCAGCAAACCAATGCCCTTTGATATTGCTTCTCCTGGAGCAGTAGGAGCATGTAGATATGCAGAAATGGTATATCCACTTGAGTCTCACAACACCTCCCCACCTCCCAGCTCCTCAAAAAGAATCATCCAAAAAATTGGTGACTAGCCAAAGCAGAGGCTGGTCACTCCGCTGAACCAGCCTGGTGACAAGGTGATGGGAGGAGAAACTGGGAACAGTGAAAGATAGTAAATCAAAAGTTACATGTAAAAGAAGTTGTACCAATTTCAATGACAACCAGGAGGGGGCCTCTGAAAATTCCTGGAAACATGGAATTAAATGCAAATAGGACTTTTTGAAGCCCCTCTCATATGTTAGAATTTGACTCATGTTTCCCACCTATGAAAAGTTTTTGAGACAGCTATTATCCTGGTAATTTTTTTTCACATGATGAAAGGAGTCTCAGAGGGTTAAGTACATTTGTCTAAGGTGCACTCATCAATGCATGTTCCTCTGTCCTACTTCTTCAGTGCTGCTCTCTCTCTTGCCATTTGTTCCCTCGGCATAAGCCTTATGGGAGGATATGTAGAGATGAATTTATCTCTTATGCTTAATTTTTGCAACTTCCAAGATATATCTACTCTGAGTCTTCCAAACTCCATTGTCTGCCTGCCCTTTCATATCTCTGAGTCCTTTTCATGGCCCTTCCTTGGCTAACAATGACTCTCTGCCTACTCTTTCAAGCCCAGTTCAGATGTCAACTTCTTGAAACATCGCATCTCTCATACCTTCATTCACTCCCCCCGGTGGGGTCAGCGCCTTCTAAACCTATAGTCTTCTGGTAGTTTGTGGCTACCTCTATTAGAATTATCATCACCCTTATTTGGAATCTGAACATGACTAGTTTTCATAATTGATGATTAACAAAAAGTCAGCTTAAAATAGAGACCCTGTTTTGACAGCTTGCAGTCTCCAGGGTAAATAATTAAAAGTCCTTGACCACTAACCAAATGGCTGGAACTCACCCAGAGGAACCCCAGAAGCAAGGCCTGACAACCTGCTTCTGGAAGGCCCCATCAATAGAGCACAGGTCCTAAATGACTAGAAAGCAGCTCTTTTCTTTTTATCATAGCTTGGCGATGCCTCAGCTATTTAACCATTATGTCTTAACTGGCCTTTCAATATTTGCCCCTCCCTCTCTCTTTGAGTCTTCAACAAGTGTCTTATGGACATTCATGAATGACTCCCAGAAGAGTGAAAGGGAAAGACTCTTCTCCACTAATTCATTCATTCATTAATTAGTCAATATCTATTGAGGGTGGAGAAGGTGCCTGATACTTGCATACAAATTTGGGAATGTCAGAATACAAACAAACAGACACACAAATTCACTGTCATGGAGTCCATTGGGCCTAATTGTGACCATCTAGGACAAGGTAGAACTGCCCTTGTGGTGAAGTCTTTATGGGAGTAGAAACCTGGTCTTTCTGCCTTGACTACAATGGTGAGCATGATTCACACGACTTCTATCCACATGGAACTGAAGTTAATGGAAGCAGACACCATCTCAAAAAACAACACCCAGAAGATACAAATGTGAACCTTAATAGATACTATGATAGCAAAACAAAAACAAGTGAACTCCACGAACCTGTATTATCATTATTCAGGCCAATGTAACCTAATTTAGAGAGTGGGTAGATGTGTAAATTGAACTTTCAGAAAAAACTTAAAATCAATCTTTTAAAAAATCATTAAAAATCATTTTATTGGGAGATCAAGCAAAATTTTTTTAATTATCATTTTTCTGGGGGGTTTGTACTCTTACCATAATACACGTCAAGCACATTGGTACATTTGTTGCCATCATCATTTTTGTTCTACCTGAGCCTCTACGATCACTTTTCCTTTCCCCTCTCTTTCTGCCCCTCCCTCATGAACCCTTGATAATTTATAAATTATTATTTTTTATGTCTTACACAGACTGATGTCTCCTTTCACTCACTTTTCTCTTGTCCATACCCCTGGCAGAGGGTTACATGTAAGTCATTATGATCAGGTCTTCCTATCTCACCCCCACATTACCCTTACCCTCCTTGTATGGCTGCTTTCAATATTGGTCTTGAGTTTATTTGTCCTGAATTCTTTGTGTTTCCAGCTTTTACTTGTACCAGTGTACATCCTCTGTTCTACCCAGATTTGTAAGGTAGAAATGGGGTCATGATAGTGGGGGCAGGGACAATTAAAGAACTAGAGGCAAGTTGTATGTTTCATTAGTGCTATAGTGTACCTTGATTGGCTCATCTCCTCCCTGAGACCCTTCTGTAAGAGAATGTCCACTTGTCTACAGTTGAGCTTTGGGTCCCTACTTCGCAATCCCCCTCATTCACAATGACGGTTTATTGGTTTTTGATGCCTGATAACCTGATGCCATCTACTTCATGATCACATAGGCTGGTGTACTTCTTCCATGTGGGCTTTTCTGCTTCTGAGCTAGATGTCTGTTTGTTTAGCTTCAAGACTTTAAGACCGCAGATGCTATAGCTTTTGACAGCTGGGCACCATCAACTTTCTTTACTGCATTTGCTTGTGTGCCTATTGTGTCTGCAGTGATTGTGTCAGGGAAGGTAAGCATCAGGAATATCAGGTTAATAGAACAAAGTGTTCTTGCCCTGAGGGAATACATGAGTAGAGACCCAATGTCCATCTGTTACCTTCATACTACACTTATATGTACATAGTTCTATTTCCCCATCCTTATATATAGTATATTTGCACATGTGCATACCTGTATTTAGACCTCTACAAATGCCTGTTGAATCCTAGTTTTCCCCTCTATTTCCTTTTACATTCCTTTTGGCCCACTATAATGTTCAGCCTTAATTTGGGTTTCAGTAATTCCTCTCAAATAAATTGCCCTTGATCAAACCCTACTGGCCTCTACAACCTCCTTGCCATTGATTTTAGACCACCTGTTGTTCCCTTGTCCCTGGTTTGTTAACACCCTCTTCCTTTTCCCTGCCTTCCCCTCTCCCACGTCCCCCCAGAACTACTGCTTTCCTTGCTTTCTTCTCCAGATTGTTTATCTCATCGATCTTATCTAGATAGACTTGCAGAAATAATAATATGCACAAAAATAGGACAGAACAAAATAAAGTAATAAAAGAAAGGAAAATAAAATAATAATAACAAGAACAACAACAACAACAAAATCAAGGACAAAAACCCTAAAGCCTATAACTAGGTCAAGATCTGTTTGTTGACCTTTAGGAATGTTTTCCCGCTGAGTCAGATGGGGTGCCACGCCTTGGCCCCAAAGTCAATTTTTAGTATTTCCTGGGGACTTAGTTGTTCTGTTCCCCTTGTGGTACTATTGCATGTCCATAGTATTTCACCTCGATGTAGTGGGGTCAGAATGGGCACAATTCTAGAACTGGGTCTTCAGTGTTGTCCCCCATAGCACTATAGGTCAGTGAAGGACATCAAGTTTTATAGCAGGCCTGGTCCTATGATCCTCTCTATGCATTGTCTGCTCTGAACAGGAATATGGTCCTCAGGACTTGGTAGGCCAGGATGTGCTCTACTCTCTCCTCCTCCCCCTTCATTTATTCCAGTATGCTCTGATCAGACATATCCCTCTCCCTGAGCTATATCCCATGTTGTCCTCTGAAATGAATTGTTCTGGGGGGACAGAGGACTGTTCACTTCATTGGGATTGAGCCCAGTCCCTCAGACCTCTCTATTTGTTCCGTTCTTCATGCCGGCATATTGCATTCATGTCTTGGAGCACTGGTTGAAAAATGGTCCCTCTTTCCCCATGGAGACATAAACAACACCCTCCCTTTGGCTGGATTAGTGTCCTGTACCCTTGCTACTCATGTCTTTTTTTTCCTTGTCTCCCTCCTTTTTTAGGTGGCTACCATAGGTAGCCTTGGATCTGGTCTGGCCCTTGTTACACTATCTGAACCTCACCCCAGGAATGTATGTGTGCCATAGCTTTTCCCCTATGCCCCTTTTGGTTTTTTAAGATTACCCCGGGCTGAGCCCCAGTGGTGTAAGTGGTCGAGTGCGGGACTGAGGTCCACTGGCTTAGCAGTTCAAATCCAGTGTGGCTCTCAGGAGCAGCATTGGGTAGCTCTCACGACCACCAGAGGGCAGTGATCCACCCCCCCCCCCCAAAATAAAAAAGATCACCTCATTGAAATTATGTTGTAATTGTCCTTTTGTGCTTGGCTTACTTTGCTTACCATAAAATCCCCCAGTTCTTCCCATGCAAAGATGTGCTGCATGTGTTCATCACTGCTTTTCAGGGATGCGCAGTACTCCATTGTATGTAGGTACCAGCTTTTTAATCCATTAGCCTGTTGATGGAAATTTGAGTTGTTTGCAAGTCCTTGCGATTGTGAACTGTGCTATGGTGAACACTGGAGCACAGATGTCTAGCCATGGATTGTTTATTGACTCTTCTGGGTATATGCGCAGTAGGGGGATTGCTAGGTCATATGGTAGCTCAATTTCAGTCTATTTTAGATATCATCAAAACGATTTCCTTAGTGGGTATACATACCTACAGGCCCATCAGCAGTGGATGAGAGTTCCTATGTCACCATAGCCCCTCCAACACTTGTTGCTTTCTGATTTTTTTAATTGGACTGTCTTTGAGGGTATTAGTTAGTATCATATTTGTTTTAATTTGCACTATGGCTAATGATCAGAAACATTTTCTCATATGTCTATTGATTGGCCATTTGGATTTCTGCCCTTGTGAAACGTCTGTTCAGGTCCATTGCCCACCTCTTTAGTGGGCAATTAGTTTTTTTCTTTTTGGAAGTTAGCAGAGTATTTTAGATTTTAGTAATAAGGTCTTTGACTTGTCATTGCTAAAGATGCTTTCTCTGTCGGTGGACTCGCTTATTACTCTCTGGATTAATTCTTTTGATGTACACAGGTGTATTATCTTAAGTATATCCCACTTATCAATTTGTAACTCATCTGTATTTGTGGCATTCCCTCTTTCTGATAGTCTATGTATTCCTGTGCCAAAGTTCTCAGGTTTGCCCCAGTTCTCTCAGTGATGTCCCTAAGAGTTTGGGATTTTACAATGAGGTCTTGATTCCACTTTGAATTTATTCTTGTGCAAAGAGTGAGATAAAGATCTTGCTTAATTTTTCTGCAGATATATATCAATGTTTTTCCAGCACCACTTGTTGAAGTGGGCATCCACTTCCCATTTGGTATTGTTGGGGCAGTTATGAAAGGTCAGTTATCTGTATGCTGATAATTTTATTTCTGGTTTTTTAGTTCTTTTCCATTGGTCTGAGTATCTGTCATTATACTAATGCCATGTGGTTTTGACCACTGTGACTGTATATTATGCACTAATGTCAGGTAAAGCAAGCCTCCCTTCCCCCATTCTGCCCTTCTTCTTGAGGAGTTCTCTGCTAATTCTGGGCTTCTTCTCTCTCCATATGAAGTTAGTAATCCATTTTTCCAATTCCTTGAAGAAAGATGATGGTTTGTATCAGGAGTGCATTAAACTTGCATAGTGACTTGGGCAGAACTGAAATCTTTACTACATTAAGTGTTCTAATCCATGAGTATGGAATATGCTTCCATTTGCTGAGATCACTCTTGATTTCTTTTCTAGTCTTTTGTCATGATATATAGTCAATTGACACAATGAGCAATATCAAAGTAATCAGTCAGATCATGAAAATGAAAATAAGATTAGTAAGGCAATATCTTCGCATTATAAGATATAAAAAACTGGAAGGATAATAATAAATAAAAACAGCAATCATACATTTTTAAAAATTTAGTAGATTACAAAAGTGGGCAAATGGTGACAAGAGAGTTTGCTAGAGTTGGCATTGAGGCCACTTCACAGCATTTGATTGGGCTGCATAATGTGGATTGATAGGCTGTGTTGCTTATACATATTTATTCCTCACTCATTTGCCTTCTTTTTGGGGTGCATATCTTTGATAGGCAGAGGCTCAGTATTGCATGCTAATTTGCTTTCTAAAGGTAGTCCTTTCTTTTCTTTTCTTGATTGAAGTGCTTCTCTGCCAGTTATTTGTTATTTCAGGAAAGCTCTTCCAACGCTATTGAAAACAGCTATAGCCCCCATTCATCTAGGTTCCTGGACAGCCAACATTCCCTTTGAGTATTACGTTGGGCAGTCATGACCATCTTGAGAGAAGCATTTTTATTTCCAGATTCTCATTTTCTCTTTTGCTAGACCTTGGTTTGCTCCAAGTGTCCTGTTTCTAACCAGATTTCAATTTTCAGAGTTGAAGTTGTTGTCAATGTCATTACTTTTCTGTAGTGCTGACAAAGAGTAGATTTTCAAAAGATGTCTCTGTCATGTCTCCTTTAAGAGATTCTTTCCTTTTGTACGTCTTATAGAACATTGGCTTCTGCACAGCCCTGATCTCAATGGCCAGGTCCACACATAGTGCTGGCAGGAAGGTGGGAAGCTCTGGAGAGAACTGGGGGAGGCTGGCTGGAGGGATCTGGCTGGAGAGTAGAAGTTTATTGCTCACCAAATATTAAATTTATTTTCCACTCTTGGTTTCTTGTCATAGTGTTCTGTAGTTTTCCTCATGCAAATCTTTTGGTTTCTTTTTTAGTCAGGTATATCCCTAGATATTTCAATTTATGCTTGGCTATTGTGAGGGGTACCACCTTTTTGATTCCCTCTTCTGTGGTCTTGTCTGATGTATATAGATGTTTGAGAGGCTTCTGTTTGTTGATTTTGTATCTTGGTACTCTGTCATATTCTACTGTGTACAGTGCTCCCCTTGCAGAGCTTTTGGGATTTTCCATATAAAAAATTACATCATCTGCGAATAATAACAGTTTCATCTCTTCCTGCCCCAGGCAAATACCTTTGATGTCTTTTCTTTGCCTCATGCTGTTAGCTAAGACCTTCAGTATACTGTTAAACAAGAGTGGGGAAAAGGAGCATCTTTGGTCCCTTTTTTCAGTAGGATAGTTTTCATCTTTTCTTCATTGACAATCGTGTTGGCAGTTGATTTTTCACATATAGCTTGTATTATATTGAGGAATTTTCCTCCCATTCCTATCTTCTTGAGTGTCTTAAACAGGAATTGATATTGGATATTTTTGAATGCTTTTTCCACATCTATCAATATTAGCATGTGGTTCTTATAATTCTTCATGATATTGTGGAGAATGATACTAATGGTGTTTTGTATGTTGAACCATCCTTGCTCCCTGGTATGAATTCCACTTGGTTACGGTAAATTATTTATTTTATATACTTTTGTATTCTATTGAACAATATTTTGCTAAGGATTTTTGCATTAGGACTATTGGTCTGTAGTGTTTGATTCTTGTGGGATCCCTGCCCAGTTTCGGCATCAGAATTATATTAGCTTCATAGAAAAAGTTTGGAGGGTTGCTATTTTTTTCTATGTTTTGGACGAGTTTGTGTAGGATTGTTGTTAGTTCTTTCCTGAATGGTTAGTACAATTCTGCTGTAAAGCCATCTGGTCCAGGGGATTTTTTTGTTGGTAATCCCTTGATAACCTTGTCTATTTCTTCTATTCTATGGGTCTCTTGATGTTCATTGGGGATAGTCTAGGGTGGAATTGTTTCCCCAAGAATTTGCCTGTATCTTCCAGCTTGTTGAATTCATTGGAGTGCAATCCTTTGCAATATTGTGTAATTATCCTTTTTTCCATAGCTTTATCATTTTCCCTCTCCTGAAACCCAGCCCCAATTTTTAAAATCTCTTTTCTTTTGCTATTAGTAGAATTGTCCTACTGACTCTGCTCTAGTTACTATAAATTTTGTCCCAGCATATAAATAAGTTTCTCTTTTTTCATGCGTGCATGTATTGCTATGAAACTTCCTCTGATAACTGCCTTTGCTGTGTTCCATAAGTTTGGTACACTGTGTTCTATTCTCATTGGTTTCTAGAAATTTTCTAATTTCATCTCTGATCTGGGCCAGTACATACTCATTTTGCAATAGATGCCTATTCATTCTCCAATTGTTTGCCCTTGTTTTCTTCATTTTCTTTTTTGTTGATTTCCAGCCTTCTAGCACAGTCGTCAGAGAGAGGTCTGTATGATATCGATATGCTTAAATTTATAGCAATTTGACTTATACCCTAGCATGTGGTCTGTCTTCACATATGTGCCATATGGGCTTGCAAAGAATGTGATTTTTTTTCTTTTGTATTTGGATGGAGAGCTCTGTGAATATCTATCAGGTCAAATTATCTAATTGCAGTGTTTAGATCCTAGCCTCTTTTTTGTGTTTCTTTCTCTGTGGTCTTTCTCAGAGAGCAATGTATTGAAGTCAACTACTATAATTGTTGAGCCTGTGATTCTTTTTATCTTTTGGAGCATTTGGTTGATGTATTCAGCAGGTCTCTCATTTGGAGAATATATGTTTAAAATGCTTAGTGGTTGTTTGTCTACAGTTCCCTTGAACATTATATAGTGTCTCTCTTTTTCTCTTTTCATGGTTTACATTTTGATGTCAATTTTATCTAAGGTTAGGATTGCAAATCCTGCTTTCTTTGAATTGCTGTTTGTTTGGTATGTTTCTCTCCAGCATTTGATTCTTAGCCTATCTTTGTTTGTAGACTTGAGATGTGTCTCCTGTAGGCATCAGATTGATAGGTTGTGTTTTCTATGCCAGTCTGTTAGCAATCAGCCTTTTAATACCCGAGTTCAGGCATCCAGTATTCAGTGTTATTATATTCATCTGTGAACTCTGTGATGTCATCTTATATCTTTCGTGTTGGGTGTTTTCCTTTCTCTCTTTCCTATCAGTGTGTTGTACATGTGAGTCTACATGTGTGTATTTCATTGTTGACTTCTTTCCACCCTTAAGTCAATGCTATCTTGGGGGCTGTTTTCTTTGTTGCCCTTCAGTTGGGGTTATCCTATGTGGCAGTCTCCTATTTGTGCTTGGTGAGTGCTGTTCTTCTGCCCATACTGGGATCTTTTGTAGGGCTGGATTTATTTTTAACATATTCTATGAGTTTTTCTCTTGTGTGGAAAGACTCTTACTTCTCCATCTATCTTGATAGATAATTTGGTTGGATAGAATATTCTTGGATCTGCATTACTTTCCTGCAACTTTTGGAATATGCTACTCCACTCGCTCCTCTCCTCATAGTGTCCACTGATAGGTCTGAGCATATTCTTATTTGGTAACCTTTATATGTGACTGCTTATTTTCCCCCTAGCTACTCTCATGATTTTCTCCTTTTCTTCAAAGTTGTGTAGTTTAACCATTATGTGTCTTGGTGATTTCTTCTTGGGATTCAGTGTTCTTTCAGTCTTCTGAACAATTTCTTGGTCTTCATTCATTAAGCTTGGGAAGTTTCCACCAAGAATTCATTCAACGCTTTTGTAATTGACGTCTTTGTCATGTCTTCTTCTGGTAATCCATTTGATGTTGTTCCTCTTCATAGCATCAGAAATAGCTGTTAGGTTTTTTTCAGTTTCTCTGATGATCTTACTAGGCTTTTTTGTTCATGTTTGTTAAAGTCTGTGTGGCTGTCCTCTATGTCAATGGTACAGTTCTCTGCCATTTCCAATCTGTTGGTGAAGTCCATGAGTTCTTTACTGTTTTTTATTATCTCGTCTCTAAGCTCTTGTGTTTCATCTTTGATGTACGGTCTTTATATCCTCTATCATTTCATCCCTTTTCAGTATTGTTTCCCTGATATCCTATATGACTCCAAGTAGCATTCCAAAAGTTTCGTTTTGTGGCAGATCAATGTCTGCTTCTTCTATGTGTGTTGTTAGGTTCAGGGCATCTTCTGCCATTGCCTTCTGTTTCTCCTGCTTTTTCATTGAGGTTGTTGGGGTCGATTGCTGTTTGTGTTGTGCTGTTTTAGAGGAGCCAGGTGCCCTTTTCCAGGGAGTTGAAGAGCACTGGTTCTCTATGGGAGACTCACAGAAATGTTTTTTGAACTGTCTGCAGATAATTTCACTATGGAATTGGTCTACCACTTTGTCCTCCTGTGACTTCACTCTTTCCCTAGTCAACCAGTATTCTGTTATTTGGAGGGCAAGTGGGATGGTCCACTCAGGGAAGGCTGGTTGAGAGATTGTGGACCCATGAGGGTGCTGCTATACTAGGTGATCTCACAAGATGCCGTGGTGGTGTGATCCATGGCCTCTTGGAGCATCAAAGAGGGTTTGCCGAGGTGCCTGCTACAATGGGAGAGCCTCAGAGAGCAAGTGGGTCTTCCCCCTTTGGTGTGAAGCTCTGTGGATTGTGGGCAGATTTACCCTGATCAGGTAGATTGCCACTGAGGTTCAGCAGAGGTTCCCACAGCACTGTGGAGTGCTGGTGAGTGTTAGCCGAGCTAACTTAGGCTGGGTGAGGCACTAGGGCAGGAGGGAGAAGTTCCTGCAGTCACATGGCACCACAGAAGATGGGTTGAAGCTCCCTAGTCATGCAGGCAGGACTTCCCCCGGGAGAAGGTGGGCAGAATTTCCCTAGTTGAGTGTTAAGAGCTGCAGACAGTATGCCAGGGGAAGAATTTCCCTTGGAGGCAAGTGGGCAGGATTTCTCCAGCTTCCCCTTATACTGAAGAGGGTGCAGCTTCCGCACCTGGGTGGAGGGCAGGTGTAAATGCCCTAGGCTAGGGGGAGTGGCTTTGAGGTCTCCAGTGGTGTGTGAGAGAAAAGGGAAGAGAATAAGAAGAAAAAAAATAAACCTGAACCTGCTGAGAAAGGGGTGGGGGGTGGGGTGGGAATGAAGAGAGGAAAATGAAAGCAACAATATGGCTGAGGCCTGATTCATGACTGTGGGGCTGGAAGGGTTTAAACCCTACCCAGGGATGGTGGCAAGCTGTGGCTATGTTGCGATAAAGACTTTGGGTCAGCTGAAGGATCCTAGCTCTGGCTGAGACAGTGGCAGGGCTAAGGGTAAACCCTACTCAGCCTCTATAATGGTAAGCCAAAAATCCACAGCTCCTCAAAACCTAGTGGATCTGTGCCCACTTATATTTATGATGCTCCTCCTGCAACCCAGTAGGGTGGAATTTCCCTCTTAGTGATTCTTCTGCACTGATTTCTTCAGAGTTCCTCTGGTGTATGTTACTCAGTCGCCATCATGCCCTAAGTTGTTAAAATCAATCTTGAAGGATTCTTGGGACCAGGTGGCCAGAATGTCCCTTAAGCTGAAGCTGCTGCTCAGAGAAGGCAGTGTATAAAAAGAACTCTCTCTATCTCTCTCTGAGTTAGCACCAGAAAGAAGAGAGAGAACACACTCCTGAATTAGTGTTGCAAAGTCCTGCCATCTCTCAGATTTGAGGAATCTCCTGTGTTGGAATCTCAACGGAAGGCACTCACTCATATACTTGCATGCTCCATTGGCAGATGATGGAGCTTTGTGAGTTGAAGATAGAATCCATAGATTTCTTTACAAGCGATGCTCACCTACATTTCCCTATATCTGCACGAAATCTGCCTTTCTGATATCTTTCTGATGAAATTTCCCCAATAAGGTCTGTGGCAAAACTGATTGTCTTTTGTCTCTTTGCTCCAAGGTATGCTTACAAATAAGGCGGGATGGGGAGAATAGAAGTGTCAGAGTAGTACACCTGGATTATCCTGTGTGCCAAACTGCTTAAGGATAACTCACAGATGATTTCAAGGGTAATAGCTGTATACATGAACACCCATTTTACCAGGGCTTTCTGCGTATGCTTACATGGTAAGGTGTGATTTGGAGAATCTCAGTGGATACTGTCAGAAGTCTCTGTTATGACATCATCCAACACTCTAAACCAATATAGTCTTTATCTGCATGTTTTGAGTAGAATTGACATATACATTCACATGCAACATGAAACTTCATGGTCATTGATGGTTTGCCTGATGCCTGGTGTTCAAAGCCTTTTTCTTCCTCCCTTCCTCCTTATCTCTTTCCTTCCCATCTCTCCCCCACCCCCACCCCCTATCTTCCTCTGAAGTGTTCATCTTGGAGAAAGCTAACACGAGTTTGGAGAAATTTTATTTTCCACTTAAAAGGTTGGTGACACATCTAGATTTGTAAAAGTTTCACTACATTTTTGGGGCTGAGCCCCGGTGGTGTAGGGGTTGTGCGTGGGA
>PVJH01011661.1:42682-67874 GCA_004026705.1 Nesogale talazaci | reverse complement strand
GGGGACCCCTTTATGTTTTTGACCCACACTCTCTTCATCTGTAGATCAAATGCTTGATCCCTGGTTGATCAAGACATCCATTCATCAGATACCTGCTCAGTACCAATGTGGATGCTCTAAATCCATGATGCTTTTCCCCTTCGTAAAGGGAATTACAAACACCAGTGCTTGGTTCTCATCTCAGACCAGCTTCCAAAATTTTTTTTTTTTAGGTTCAAATGTAGACATTAGTGTTTCAGTTTTTAAAAACTTCCATTGTCCACAAACCTTATTTATGAATGACCTCTGAGACTCCTTCCCATCCAATTTTTTTTTTCCCTTTGAAGTCATTAGAAATTCACAGAAAGTCTAAAAGAAACGTGCATAGAAGTCCTGGGTGCCCTTCATCCCATGCCCTTCTTTGGTCACGGCTGCTATGCCCGGCTGAAGGACATGCCGTTATTGAGACATGGTCAGCCTACTGTGCTCAGGTCACAGACATGCTCAACGAGCAGCTCTCAAATGCCCTGAGGTAGAGACGCGTAGGCATGGCTAACACTCTGCCTGGAAGTCAATGCATACGAGCATGCGCTTAGCATATTTATCTGCTGAACCACAGGATGGCCTTTCTGACACGTGGACTTTTCTGGGTTGAGGGACCGTGGCTTTATAGGGGGAGTTCCACTCAAATGCCAGTGGAGCAGATTCGAAAACACACACTCACACGCACACACACACACAAATAGAGGGCAAGCAAACTGGGGGCGGTGCTAAAGGGGCAAGGCTTTTAGGCAGGCAGCATTTTAAGACTATACTCTCAAGTTGTGAGCATCACAGAGACGGGTTGGGCTACAAACCACCAGCTCAGCAGTTTGAAACCCTCAGGTGCTCTGAAGGAGAACGATGAGGCTTCCCGGTTTCATAAAGAGTGATCGGCTCAGGAACCCACAGGGGCAGTGCTACCCTGACCTACAGGGTCTCTCTGAGATGGAATGGACTTGGCAGTGAGGAGGAACAGTAAATAATATGCCTGCTTAAATATTTAGATACCGGCGAGGATTTGAGGCCCCCCTGCCCCCACCAGAATCCTCAGTTCTTTGTTAGACACAGTGGGCACACAGAGCCCTGGCACTCAGCACTCACTAAACACACACTGTAGCTCGGGATGAAAATCAATATGTGAGATCTTAAGCGCTCAGTGGTGCTTGCCAGACCACAGGTTGCTGCAGTCTCGGGGGGAATCCCATCAAGCCCCAGGCTGCTTAGAACAAGGTTAATGGCAGAAGCCCACCCTGCAGGTACTTCAGGAGAAGTGTCAGCCACTCAATATCCTGCAGAGGAGCCCTGGTGGGGCAGTGGGTACGCGGTCGGCCGCTAAGTGCAAGGTCAGCAATGCAAACAAGACGGGGTTTTAGACTCCCTTAAAGAGTGGCCATCTGGAAACGCAGAGGGGGCCGTTCTCCCCTGTCCTAGAGGGTGGCCGTGAGTAGGAATGGACTCTATGGCAATGAGGTTTGGATGTGGAATGTCAGGTGACATTCAGGTCTAACTCTGAAACACATGAGCTGGCCCTGAAGTCGATTCGAAGGCAATTGATTGTGTGTGTGTGTGTGTGTGTGTGTGTGTGTAACAAAGTAAGTAGGGACTTGGAGAAGAGATATTCTGATGTGAGCTGAAGTAGCACCACCGGACATGGCGGTCTAGGACCCAGCGTGGGTCCACCAGCTCTTACTCTACTCTGCAATGAGAAGTAAAGAAGCTAAAATAAATTTCTACAGTGAGTGGTAAGAGTAACTTCATGTCGATTGAAGAAAGGTTTAAAAATGGGGTTTGGCTTTCAAAGTTGTATCCTGTAGCAATGGTTTATAAATCGTGTTTTATAAAATGGTTGATCTATACTAAAATTAGAAAAACAAATCAAAACGAAAACACTGAAAAACTCGAACCAGTCCTTCCCCACAGATTGTCTGCAAGCAGTGGAAAGCTGAGACGTGGTAGCAAGCTAGAGGGTACCGCAATGCTACTCCACTGCCGGCAACTTGAGTCCAACTCAAAGCGGCCCTTCAGGGCCTTCCTGAGACCATCAATCTTCACGGAGTAGACAGGCTCATCTTCCTACTGGCTACAGTCACCAGCCTTTAGGTTAGCGACCCAGTGCTTAACCCAACAGCACCACCAGCGCTCCTTGAGGATCAGAGGAGGGCAGGTGTTCTATCTGCTTCCGAGGAAGGACTTAGATGATTCTCTGGAACCCTCAGACTTTGTACCTTGTATGCAGTTCTCAGACCATGGACGTTTCTTGAGCTGTTGGAACTACATTCAGAAAAGAGAATCATTTCATGGACTCTCCTCCCTATCACATGTACGGGATGATCGAGTCGGAAGAGGGACCATACACTTCACGTGGAAGTCAGTGTTTTGGACCAGAGAGCCTGGCTACTCATGAAACCCCCCTTTCCACCCCAGGTAGCCCCTTCAGGTGACAGGGTTCTCCCTGTCCATTCAGATATTCCAGATAGGGATGAGGAACATTCCTCGCCCCCTCCTTGCGGACTCAGACCACATTGTGGAATGTGGGGCTGCCTGATAGGAGGTGTCCCATTACCTGTGAGGAAGCAAGGGGATACTTTACCTGGAAGTCCCTGTTCTCCCATCTCCTCTGTGCCCATTTCCAGAGGCACTTGCATTTGGATGGGTAGACTCACCTGAATTTGGTTCTTTAATAAGACTGTGAGCTTCTCTGTCACCGACTTTTGCCGGTGGCATTTCATCCATCCATTTTATAATAATGTTTTGTTTTGGAATGAATATAAAGTCATGGAAAATTGCAATGACATATGCAGGAAGGCCCCTTGTACCTCCACTCAGCTTCCTCAGTGGTAACATCTTGCATAGCCGTAGTTCAGTATCAAAACCTGGGGGCTGACCTGGGTTCATTTCACTTACCAGTGAAAAAATGCTCAAGTCCGTGACCTCTCATGGTGACTCATGCACGTCCGAGTAGGACTATTCGCTGTAGGGTTTTCAGTGATTATTTCTCATTGGCAGACCTTTCTTCTGAGGTCGTTCTGGGTGGACATGAACCTTGATCTTTTGATTAGCCGCTAAGTACTTAACTCGTTGTACCACTCAGGGATTCGCACAATCTGCATATCCACCTGGTTTTTGCTTTTATATCCTGGGTTTGTCGCTGGGTGCCACACTCAGAGAAACATCACAAACCGATGATGTATCTGGAGGAGAAGGGCAGGAAGCAGGTGGTATGGAATCCAGGTCTCCCAAGGTGAGGTTCCCCTGGACTCTCTATGTGTAGAAGTCACGTGCTGTTGACCTCTTCAGTCTCAGTGCTTCAGATAGCCAGTGGCCTTCAGTGAGATGATTTTTTTTTTAACTGAATGTTCGATTCAGAGCAGAAAACAGGTCGAAACATAATGATTGCTTTTTGTATGCCTGGGCCTCCGTTGTGGATGAGGGGGTGGGATTTACTAGGGCCGAGCTAGGATGAATGGAAACCTAAAACCCAACTCACTGCCACCAAGTCTATTTCACCTCTTCACAGCCCAGTGAGACAAGGTAGTTCCCGAGATTACAGGAGTAGAATGTCATGTCTTTCTCTACAGAGCAGCTGGTGATTTCAAACGGCTGACTGTAGGGTTCGCAGTCCAAGGAGTAAACCCCTGTGCTACCAGGAGCAGTGAGAGGAAAGCCAGAAAAGACACAGGACAGGTCCCAGCTGAATGTATGGAAGGCCTTGGGCCGAGATGGAAAGAATGCAGCTGGCAAGCAATGGACTCCCAACGCGGAATGTGTTTTGTTGGTACTCGGCCCTCAGGGATCCAACGTCAATGATTCCTGTATCACTTTGAGAGTGGAGCCCTGGTGGTGTAGTGGCTACATGTTGGGCTGCAATCTGCAGGGTCAGTAGTTCGAAACCAGCTGTTTGGCAGAAAGACAGAGCTTTTAATGCCTGTAGAGAATTACAGCCTCAGAAACTCATTCCCTGTTCTATAAGGTCACTAGACTTGACATTGACTCCATGGCAGTGAGTGAGTGAGGTGGCATATAGTGATGAGGTGGGCTGCTAACCTCAAGGCCAGAGGTTCAAAACCACCAGCAGATCCACAGAAGAAAGACAAGGTTTTCTACTCCCTTAATCTTGAAAACTCCCAGGGACAGTTCTACCTTGTCTTACAGGGGTTGTTATGAGTCAACTCCATGGCAGTGAGTTTGTTTTGTTTTGGGTTTTGATGGCAGGTTAGATGAATGGAAGTCTTTCCCACTTTGTAGTTTCTGAGACTTTAAGAACTTCCAGCCCTGGCCTGAAACAGGACAATCCATTCATGGGTGGAGGGTATGCATGGGTTTGAGATAATAGCAAAACATCTTCACAGAACATCTTAGAGGTTGAAAAGACAGCATCACTTGCCAGAGCCAAAAACCCCTTCTCTCGGCTTCTCTAGATCCTTGCCCCAAGGAAAACAAGCTCATTGCTGCTGGGTAGATCCCAAGACAGTGCACCCTAACAGACCATATTCTCACATTTCTGATCCAAGGAGCAGCTGGCAGATTGGAACGGATGGTGCTCCAGGTAGCAGCCAGGTGCTCACCCACCGGCCCACCAGGGCTGCTTGCTCCTCCCTCTGTGGAGTTTGCCTGGGGGGAGCGGTATCAGGAGTGAGCCTGGAAATCAGCCTCTTTTCCCTGGCGGCCCTTGGCAGCACCAGCCCTAGAGAAAACTGTGGGCGTTGGATTCTGCCTACAGGTGACATGTTTTTGTCAGGTCAATCACTTAACTGAAATTAAGGAGAAGATTATTACAGTTTCTATTCCAGGAAATGAAGTAGGCACTGAGAAAATCAGATTACTTCCAGGTGAAAAAAAGGGGTGGGTGGGGAGGGGGGAGAGAAATAGGTCAAGGCTCTTGAATTAGGCCATCTGATAAGGTTATTATATATTTCTGTTCATATGTGATTATCTGGTAAGGGGTGGATTTAAATTATTTATGTTCTAGTTCATTCTAGGTAGCAAAGAAGATTGGAGCGCTTCATGTCATCTGTATGTTATATATGTGTATCAATTGCACTTCTCTTTGTAGCTTGAAAGTTTACAGACTAAACTTGTTTTCCAGTCAACAGCGTACATACATTTTGTTCTGCAGCATTGGCTTCCATCAGCTCCATGCATTGGCATTCTCTTCACTTGCTCCTCCAGTCTACTGTTTTCATTCTTTCTTCTTTCCTGCCTCCTGAGCTTGGTGTGGGCACAAAATCTGCCCTCTGGTCTTGTGTAGTTGAATGGTACATTGCTCTTGGTGTGATTAGTCACTTTATAGGCCTGTCTATTGTTTGACTCAAGGGGTTAGGTCCAGTTCATGGAGTTTGTCTGTTGTTGTGTATGTAGAAAAACAAATTTCTTTTTAGTGTGAATTGGATGCAGGTTTATAGAGTAGATCATCAGTTTCCATTCCATGCTTCATACATATTCATGACAATTCCTCAGTGTGTCACCATTTATCCTATTGCTTCCTGTTCCCGTGCCTCCTGTTTTCCTAACCTTCTGAACTTGGTCCTTGAGTAAGTGCTGCCCTTTGGGTTTCAAAGCGTTGATTACTCACAGGAGTGTGTCCCTCTCCTCCCAACTGTTACCCTTTCCCTTAGAGACATGGCTATTGTCTGCTTGAAAATTGAGAGGGATGAGTAAGTTCAGTCCTAGACCTGAGGGATGACTAAGGACCTTACTCTCAAGGGTTCACCGGTCTCTATCTGACCTGTAAGCCTGGAGTCTTTTATGATCTAGAGTTTTGTCCCATCTTTTCCTCCCATTTTATCCAAGACCTTCTAATGTGATCCCTTTCAAAGTATGCCATACAGTCTTAAAAGCTCACAAAGAGAGAACTCATCTTTCATCTTTTACAAGGGGAAGAGGGGAGGGGAGCCTTGATCCTGTCCTGGGGTTTGGGCTGGACTGGTACCCATCAGGCCAGTAGTTCAAAACCACCAGACATTCTGAGGGAGAAAGAGGAAGCTTTTTATTCTCTTAAAGATATACAGCCCCGGAAACCCACACTGCATTTGTAGTCTACCCTCTATGATTGCTGTGCATCAAAGCTGACTCGATGGCCATGGGGATCCCGAGAGGGAGAGGGTTCCTGTGAGTTAGCAGGGACTGGGCGGCAGTGGGTTTGGTTCCAATAGTAAAGTGTCGTCATTGTTCTTTTTGTGGCCAAGCAAATGGAAGTCCCGAGCAAATTAATAACTTGCCCCCTAGCATACGCCCTCACTGACATCGAGTCGATTTCAACTCATGGCGACCCTGCAGGACTGGGTAGAGCTGGTCCTGTGGGTTTCTGAGACGAACTCTTTATGAGAGTGGAAAGTCTGTCTGTCACTCACAGCCAAGGAGAATTAGAGGGAGGGTGTGAATCCAGGTCTGTTGCCTTCCCAAGGCAGCATTGTTAGGCCTTTAGTCTTGGTGACAGGCCATCTCCAGCAGAATCAAAATGTACAGTGCCCATGAATAGGTTCAGAACAAGTATTCTAGAGGTTGGGGCCCCTGGACAGTTTAAGTGGTTCATATGCTCAGCTGTTAACGGGAAGGACTGAGGTTGAAATCGAGTGGTGCCTGGGGAGAAAGACCCACAGATCTGTTTCAGAAAAATAAGTCACCAAAACCTTGCTGGAGCACAGCTCTTCTTTGACACACCTGTGGTCAGCCAGGATGACTGTGTGTGTGTGTGTGTGTGTGTGTGAATTTTACATGCACATATTTCACTACGGGTATGTCAGTTCACCCTCTGCAGATAAGTTGCCCAAGTAGCGGCTGTTTCCCCACCTGTCTGTTGTGGAGCTGGACTGGAGAGTCAAACCACTGTTATACTCAATGACCCATCACTCTGCATCATAGCTCTGACCCGTGCTTTTAGCCTCCCTCTCCTATCAATGTCTCTGTGACTCCAGATACTGAGAGCAGACACAGCCCTCGCCCTCTGTCAGTTTCCAGCTTCCTGAAGCCCAGTGTCGATCCTAGCCTCATTTCCCCTCAAGTTTAGGATTGTGTCTTCATTCTCTTAAACAGGGTTGGAGAGAAGCCAGAGGACTGCAGGGACCAGGGAGCTGAGCACTTCCCGGAGCATGCTCTGGCCTTGCCGTGTGCAGAACGGCCAAGCCACCTGACTTTAATGAGTCCCTTAGCTGTCTGAGCCACACTTCTTTCATCAGCAAGTAACAGACTGGTGGTACTTCCCTCTTTTCTTTTTAGGGTGAGCATGAGAAACAGAGCAGAGAACATGAGTACCTAGACCACTTTGTAATGCCTGAAGCATTATACAGCTGTAAGTCCGGTGGATGAAGAAGAATGATGGGATCCCATGGCAAAGCTTTCCACCCACTGGGGAGAGAGAGGCCAGGGCGCACGTCCGGGTAGGAAACCATCAGCACTCTCTGGCCAGCTTGGCTCTGTTTCACTGGAGGCCCGCTGGTTCCTGCGCCCACCCCCACGCTTTTTCCTGAGTAGTGTGGCTGTGTTTCTTGGCATGGCTTACTGAGATAATTGCTCCCAATCTTCCCTTTGCAGCAAGCAAGAGGATGTTAAACCTGAACTACAGCCCGCAGCCGCAGCCTTCCAAGGATTCTGGTTTAGTGGACATGTACTGCCTCAGCTTAATTTGTTTGCTGGCTATGTAAACAATAGGGTTGTTAATCTTCATTAGAGGGGGATAGCCAAGAAAAATTGTATTTTTAAGACCCTATATATTAACATAGGGAGAGAAAAGTTAACCATGCAGACTTTAATGTTTGATGTCCTAAAAGCTTCCAAAGAGGACTAAAAAGCCTCTAATGAATATTTGTTGACTAAGTAAGCATGGGTGCTTCACATTCTTTCTAAAAGTAAGCAGATATTCTAAGTAAATTAAAAAATGTATGTAAGAGGAAATTTTCATACCAGAACAGAATACTCCAAACAGTTAGAAGCTATACATTTTTCTATTTTCTCAATAGGTTTGGTTTATAAGGCAGGCTTTTACTGTTTTCTTCCCCACACAGACTTTGTCCCCTAAATTTATTTGGTTTCTGTCTTTTAACTCTCAACTTTAAAAAATCCCTGAAATATAACATATGCATGGGAAAGTACACACATCAGAATGTAGAGCGCTCTGGATTTCAGCTCAGGGAGAAGATCTGCATTGCCCAATGCAAGGCCTGGAAACTGAGTATTAGCAGCAGCCTAGAGCACCCATCCCCTAAAGTCCCTGAAGCATAGTTGAATGGAAGCCATTCCTTAGTTCTTTCTTTCAAGGACAAACCATCCTGACTTCTGGATCCATTGATTAGTTTGCCTGTTTTGAAACTTTAACATAAATGGAAAATCAAAGTGTATATTATTTTGATAGAAAAAATATTTTTGACCATTTTGGGGGGGGTTTGAGACTGTCCACTTTTTTTTGGGGGGGGCATCACTGCTCTCCAGTGGTTGGAGTAGGAGGCCCAGCCCCACTGCTGGAATTGAACCTCCGTCCCAGTGGGTTGCAGTCCCGTGCACAACCACTACGCTACCGGGGCTCAGCCCGAGACTGTCCACTTTTAATCCATTGTTTTGCTTGTGTGATTAATCTGTGTTTCACATAGTTATTGTACGCCATCCTCACTGCAGTCATCTGCTGTATAAATATGCCATAATTCATTTGTCATTTTACAGCATAAATATTTGAATGGTTTCACTGGGGGCCAGTTTTGAGTAAAGCTGCTTTGATTTTTTTTTTTGGGGGGGGGCATCACTGCTCTCTGGTGGTGGGAGTAGGAGGCCCAGCCCCACTGCTGGAATTGAACCTCCGTCCCAGTGGGCCGCAGTCCTGCACACAACCACTACGCCACCAGGGCTCAGCCCTAAAGCTGCTTTGAAAAACTCTTGTAGATGTCTACGGGTGAATGATATATTTGACCAATTGTATAGGGTACCTACCTGTGAGGAATTACTGAACTTCAAGGTGCGAGGGTTTTTAGCTTCAACCAAACTATATTCTCAAACAGCTACGCAGTTTATATCATACTCGCGGGTTGCTGCTTCAGGCCTTTTCTAGTCCTTTGTATTCTTTGCCTTTTCTAACTTCGTCATGCTGGTAAGCCTGTAGTACTGTCACAATGTAGTTTTAATTCATATTTTTTTGATGACTGATGAAGTTAAGAACCATTTTATATGTTCGTCGACCATGTGGATACCCTGCTTTGTAAAGCGCATCTTGAAGGGTTGTGCTCATCTTTGCTGTTGTGTTATCTGCCTTTATACTAATGAGCTGTAGGACTTCTTTATTCTGAGCATGAGTCTTTTGTCAAATATATTTAGTTTGAATATCTTCTTCTAGTCCCTGGTTTGCCTATTCTTATTATCTTGGCATGTTTTGATGAACATGTTTTAATTTTAATACAGTCCAATGTATCATTTTTCCACTTATATTTAATGATTTTTTTGTGTCTTGTTGGATTCACCATTGCCTTCCCCGTCTTTTGGAAACCCTCCGGTTTACTCCATACGTTTTTATTAGTGATTCATTTGGAAATGTCCAGTGAGTTTAGTGAAGGAACTATCCTTTTTAGTCTATGTCTTCTTGTTTCCCCATCCAGTTGGGTTGGAGCCACTTGTTGAGAAGACCATCCTTTCCCATAGCACTCTCGTGCTATCTTTGTCATAAGTCAAATGGCTATTTATGTATGAATTTGGTTCCCTGAAGGAACATCTGGAGGTGCCATCGGGTAATTGGCACCACCTTTACTCGGCCGGAGCTTTCAGGGTGCCGTTGGAGTTGATCTTGACTCTATGACAGTGCATTTTTGAGTTGACTTGGTTTGTGCTGCCTGAGCATTGGTCACTAAGAGAGGTCAGGGCTGGAGCAGGCTTGCAGGAAATTTTCTGTTATAAAACCCATTGGCTCAAAAACTGAGAGGATTTCAAAAAATTCATGGAAATATTTACTATCTTTCCATTCAATTTTTCTGTGAACTTTTTGAAGCTCCCCTCATATTTACGTAGATTTCTCCAAATAAAGTTACTTTAATAAAATCACAGTGTGTACTGGTTAAATGTTCTCACTATTGAAAAATGATTATGCAATAAGAAATAGAATTTAAAAAGACAGCAATACCTGGTTTGAAGTTGAATACATTTCCTCATAAGTTTCAACTGAAAATGTTTATCACTCTGATGTTAGTTCTCCTCATAATAAAAGAACAATGTCTTTGACAATATGTTTTGACGAGTGCCTATTTTATCATTTCTGCCTGCTTTGAGTGCTTAGAAGTTAGACACCCAGACTTTTTAATTGTTTGCCTTATGTTAAGTAGCCTATAGAAAGCTTTTTGTTTGTGTCCAGCTACTACCAGCAACCTGAAAGATTTCAGGTTTTCTAAGACCATGCTGCCGAGGTAGAATTTCCTAAGGTGGATGAGAACCCATATTTTAAGGCCTCCATTCAACTTAAACTATGGAGGATGCAGATTCTCTGGAAAATCACCAGCCTACCACTTAATGGATAGGGTAGACTCTACCCTCACCTCCACACAGGTCCCATCGAGTTGGCATAAAATCTAACTACCACAGTACCCAGGTGAGTAAATAAAGTGGAATCCTCTCTCCCAGCGATCTGACTGTGCACCCTTGAGCTTAGAAAGTGAGTCTTCCTCCTCTCTCCTTGTCTTCACAATTCTGGCCTGCACCGAATAGGAAATATCATTCAACAAACAAGTTTCATCGGTGCAAGACTTTTTTGTTAGTTTTCATTTAATCAGCAAGTACAATTGAACACTTTGTATAGACTAACCCTCAAGATCGGGAATCTCCCCAGCCCTGGAGAAGCTTGAGTTTACTTCTGATGATATAAAACGAGCGTCTTTACTAAAATTTGGAACCTGAAAAATACCTTATTGATACTTGCTCGTCTGACTTTAACTCCTGCTCAGACCCATTCTTAGCCAACTGCTTTGAGTCGATCTCACCTGCCCATCTGAACTGCAAGCCCCACATGCTCCCATTGTGATTTGAGCTAATTCATGTCGTGTTAACCCAGTTGACTCCAACGTGGATGGCAGGTTTTGCATAATCACATGACCAAACTGGCTGCCTTCTGCAGCTCCTAAAGGTCTGAAGATGCTGCCATTCTGTTCCAGGATCTGTCCTTGAGCTCAGAACAGAGGGATGGTCTAGAACAGTGGTTCTCAACCTTCCTAATGCCGCCTCCCTTTAATACTGTTCCTCGTGTGGTGGTGACCCCCACAACCATGAAATTGTTTTCGTTGCTACTTCATAATTATAATTTTGTTACTGTTATGAATTGGGCGACACCTGTGAGAAGGTTGTTTGACCCCTACAGGGGTTGTGGCCCACAGGTTGAGAGCTACTGTCCTAGACCATCATTGACATGTGGGTATCCTCGGTCCTTCCTGTGCCTATGATTAAAATATATAATGTCCCTGTGATTGTCGTACCACAAAAGTCCTGTTGACCAGGAGTCTTTGATCCCTTCCATCTATTTTTCCTGTGTTTACAGAGAATGGCTAGGGATTTGATTTTAGGATCTTCCCCTTCTGTTCTTTCAAAATGAGCATTTAAAAAAGTCTCTTCTGTTTTATTTTTAAATTAAACTTTGTGCACTTAAAAGCCCTTATATATAATAGAATCATAGACTTTCAGATCTCAGAGAAATTAGCTATCGTTTGTCCAATCTTCTTGTGACTAAGTAATATTGTGAGATTTGGCTGCCTGGAAATATTTTCAAATGGCTTTTACAATCTCAGGAAATCAGAGATGGAAGAGAACTAAGAACTGTGTGAAGCCAGTATTCTGATGTTGTAGATGGGGAGTATTGGGTTTTGGGGGGGTGAGGGGTTGGTTCACACATAGTGGTGTGGCAAAGATAAGCCCTCAGGTCTCCAGAACCCGTCTGGGGGCCATTACAAGTGTAGTCAAGGCTGCTTCTCACTTGCAGTTTGCTTCCTAATTGTTAGTCAACTACAGCCAGCTGTTTCTCATAGACTCTGAACGTGCTTGTCATGAAACAGTAATTGGTGCCAGGTTGAAGGGTAACGTAGAAATAGCCAAAATGTCCCTTGGGCAAGAGCCATGAGTCCCCTTGAGAGTGGGCTGGGGTGTGTAGTTCTGCTAACAAAACCCCTCCACACCCAGTGTAAGTCAGAGTCAGTATGCAAATGCTTTGAACAAGTCACACACACACACAGCATTTAATTTCAGATGAGTCATTTGCATCCCTTGCAGAAATCACAGAGGTAAGTGTGTGCGATGGTTTCCCAATTCCACTACTCGCTAGAGAAGGCCGGCCATCCAGAGGAGGGCGGCTTTCCTGGTGCACTGCTTTCCTGTGTGGTATCCGTTAGACAAGTCATGAACTTCCGGTCTTATAGAGCAGGAAGTGGAGAGTACCTCTCCCCCACCCCTCCTGAGCTGAGTTCCAAAAGTCCATGTTGCCCACCACCCTTCCTGGGCCCCTACCCTGCGGCTCCGTCCTCATGCTTGTTGCTCCAGATTCATCCATAGCCAGGCTGTGCATTGGAGCCCGGGGGTGCTTCCTGGACTTCTTAAGAAATCAGAGGAGCCAGTCCTCCATTTGCTCAAGGACCTTGGAGCCCCCTTCTGCTCATATTCCTCTCAGGAGGGCCTGAGGCAAGAGAAGAACCCCAAGAGGTACCTCCTCTTGAACTTAGCAAATGATCTGGACACACCCCCTGCTCCCTCCTGCGGTGCCTTAAGACCTGCAGGAAAAGTATGGAAAAGGCAGGCGTGTGTCACAGCCGCTCCGTGGGCTTTGAACGGGGTGGGGCACCCCTCACAGGAAGCTCCCACTCAGTGGGGAGACAGTAATCCTCTGGTCCACCAGCCTCTGGTGTCAAGCCATGCCTGCCCTGAGGGCCTCCTTGCTGGGCCTGGCCCCCTGGAGGTACAGCAGTGGGGGGGAAGCTGGCTCCGAGTCTGCCCCGTGGAGACAGCTGAAGGCGTTTGTCACCAGAGGCATTCATTGTGTGGATTTGCAAAGCGCTCCTGAGTTCCGATTGGCCGGTTCAGTCATTTCCGTCTGAAGGGGAACTCCTTTCCTGGAATCCACTGAAAGCTCTCCCTGACGTGCCCCCTGCGACTCATCACATTAATGGGAAGGAAGGGCTGGAGGCCAGCCAGGACGCCCTCTCCCCCAGCCCTGCAGGGGACAGACAGGCTGTATGGATTGCAGAGCTTGAGGGAAGGTTACCAGATAGATGGGGACTCACTGGGCATTTGCAAGGCTGCTGATCCTGAGGAATAAAGCTGTGGCCCTGAAGCCTGTCTTCTCAGCTGGGCTTCCAGCCAGAACTGCCTTGCCCGCCCTCCCACCACTCTCCCCAAAGTCCATCCTCCACACCCAACCTGATCTGACTTCCCTGCACACCACTTAGTCCAACTCCCCCACGGCTTAGAAACCACTAATGGGTCCTCTTTGTCTAGACGCAAGGCTCTACAGGGGCTCAGGTGTATGTCCATACACAATTGTCGGACTAATGCCAGTTCTCTGCAGCTAAATCCTTCCAAATCCAGTACATCCGTTAGAACCTGCCTCGTGACCTGCTCCAGACCCATGGGTCTTCTTTGTGAACTCTACCTCGTTGAAAGTCACACCTTGCTTTGGCTCCCCATCTGGTCGTGCAACAGCCCTCTTCTTTAAACTCCTGGCGGGCAGGGAGCCTCTGAATGTGAACTAAGCACATGGCCTCTTAGGTGAATGGTAGAGGATAGATACTTGGTTAAGAAAGATAAAGAGAGAGACAGAGACACACAGAGAGAGGGAAGTGCTAGCATTTATAATCACTATGAGAAATTAGCCTAGCTTACCAGAACTAAGTTAATGTCATATGTTAATATTTTTGTATGACTCCTAGACAATTTCGATGGGGGTATAATTTAGATCACAATAATTGAAATGGAAATGAACTACACTATACTAAATAGCATGTAACCTGAGATTATCATGCTAGCTTATCATCTCCCACCTCTGCTCCCATCCTTGCTACCTCCCTTTACCTGCCTCATTCAACATGATTCTCTCTCTTCCTCACTCTTCCTTTTTCTTTTCCTGGCTTTCTAACTTTACTCCTTAGCTTAATGAGCCAGGGTGGAGACATGTGAATCTCATGTACTTCACGGAAAATGCCCCGTGCTATCATGCATCCTGGTCCTGCCCACCCACAGAACTCTCCTTCTTGAGCCTATGGACAGCCACGTTAGAGACTTTACAGGATCACCTCCTAATTTTCTCCCTACTTTAGCTTTGAGCCACCCCTAAAGACCACATCACAGGGGAACTACTGCCTAAGCTACTTTCCTGTTTCAGGAGAGTCTCTATAGACTGAAGGCCAAAAAACTAGCTCAGAATGGGGCTAGCAGATGAGAGATTGTTTTGCTTGAGAGTAAAATAAGGTGTTTAAAGTTTGGTATTCAGCTATCAGGGCCTGTATTCTGTCCTCTCCAAAATCGTTCTTGAAGTCAACGCAGAAGATATAATGTACAACTTCCCATGGACAACTGCTTGTGTTTGTTTCCAGGAAGGACAGCCAGTTTGGGGGCGGCGGAGGGGAAGAAGGAGGTGAAGGCAGGAAGAATCCAGTGCTGCGCTAGTGGGCCTCGTTTTGGATTTTGATCCATAGGTTGGAAGACAGATTCCATCCCACCTAGCTAAGCCTTCAAAGTCTTGAAGGAATGGATGATTGTCAGAGCCCGTGGCAATTAAACATCCATGTGCCCACTGCTTCACATGGTCAGGAGAGACAGGAGGAAGGATGACTGTGAAAGTGCAGGAGTCGGTAGGAAGTCAGAATTCAGTTCCTCGTGGTCCACCATATTGTGATTCACAAAGGAATGGAAGGAAGATTAAGACCTCCATACTGAAAGACAGGAGTTTAAATTTATTTAAACTGTATTCATTATAGTCTATTTTAACCATTTCCATAATATATGTGAATTATATATGAGTTCCCATGCCTACATACTCAAACAAAGTCACACACCCAGTCTTATTCTTGAGGTGGGGTTTTCAGCATAGGAACACAACATAGAAAGGTTCATTATCAGAATTATCCCCCATGGAGGAGATTGCCTAGAAACTAGTGGTGAAGTCCTGAGGACAGCTTTGTTCTAGCAAAGTGGAATCTCTTTCCTGTCCATGCAAGCCCTTCCTATTGCAGGCTATTCTGAAGGAAAAGAACAATTCTGACTTTCAAATCCCCTCAAACAAGTTATTTCTAAATGATAATGAGGACTTCATGTGTGAGAGGTCTCTTCTGATATTAAACATTTCTTTACGAGTGAGAAGAGATCCAAGTATCTCCTTCTAGAACTTCAGTTCTCCAAATTCTACCATCTGCCTAGGGAACAAATGCAAACAACCCAATTTACCCCCACCTTTATTCGAAACTCTGTAGACACTATAAAGTGTGAAGACTAAAAGGGAAAAGGTGTAATGTGGTCTTCTGGCATGATCTTCTGAGCTACTGGAAGCCAGAGGTTTCATATGCACATGGACTAGGGCCTGAAAGACATTCCTGGCAAATTTAAGAGTGAGGCTGTCCTTCCTTTGCTAATAGCAAATTAAGTCATGGTCACTCTCTATCCACAGGAAAAAAGTAGTGAAGAATATCAAAGATTCATGGAAACAATCCGCCCAATTGATGATTGGATCACGTGAGCATTTGTCTCCATGACACTGAGTCCAGATGAACTAGATGATGCCTGGCTACCACTAGGCATCATCCAGAAAGGGACCACATTAGAAGGTCCTAGAAAGAGTGGGAGAATAATGTGAACCAAAACTCAAAATCACAAAAAAAGATAAAGCTCGTTGTCCTGAGAGAAATGGATTGAACTCCCAAGACAATGATCCTTACCCTTCCTTCAGGTCTGGCGCTGCACTCACCCCGAGACGGCTCAGATTTCAGCCAACCATTGACAGGTCCACCTGGGGCACAGTAACACTAGGCAGATAGCATACTTAAGAACAATCAATCATTTGCTATCAAAAGGGCAGCATTTACTCAAGGACAGATTTCAGAAGGGTTAAGAAAGGAGGAGGAATGGAAACAGGAAACTCAGGGAAGAATTGGCATAGGTGACATTACAGTGAGGATTGTAATCAGGGACATGAAACAAAATGTTTATGAATTGTAGAATGGAAAACTGATCTCTGTAAAGCTTTACCCCCTTCATAATAAAGGGATTAAATAGAAAAGAAAAGGAGAGAGCGAGAATTGTAAATGGGCCAGTATCAGGGTCTGTGAAGAGCAGGCAGCCCCCTGCAGAATTTGCCCCCAGAGGTTTGGTCACTCACACAGAGGGAAAGAATGCTGGATTCCTTTGATAATGATACTTGAGCCAGCTTTTATGTTTCAGAGCATTAAAAATAGATGAGAACAGTCATGTGCGAAGTATGTGAAGTCTTACAGAGAAGAAATGGCAAAGTATCTGCTCTGACAAATCTCCTTGCAAGTAATGTGAAAATTTTGGAGAAAATTGTCCCTACCTAAAAATCCAACAGGAGCCTTGGTGACATAGTGGCGTCCATGCTAGACTACTAGCCATGAGGTCAGCAGTTCAAAACTGCCAGCCACCCCACAGAAGAGAGATGAAGTTTTATGTTAATGCAGAGTTACAGTCTCAGAAACCCACAAGGCATTTTGACCCTGTCTTGTAGCATCTTTATGAGTTAGAGTCAACTCCATGACAACCAGTGAATGCTACACTGGGACATGCATTCCATTTATGGTCTGTTCAGACCATTAAAATATTTTTGTTGTTTTTTTTGTATTATTTTGTTTTTTACTGAAGTCAATAGACTGGATTTATGCCAGAAAACACACAGTAGGCTCTGGAAAAGTAGCTGTGCACATTATTTAAAAAAAGAAGAAGAATGACATAGGAATGTGTAAATATTATAATAAGACACTGAATTCTTATAAAACCAATTGTCAGGAATTGGAGAAAATCTTCAAATTGAAGGAAGTCTATAAAGAAGACATCAAGAGGCTGTGGAAAATTAAATCACAGAGTAGTGCTGTCCTTTTGAGAGTTTCAAGCAAAAAAAATATTATTCAAGGATGACTAATATTTGAGGACCTTACAGAATTCTGGCATGTCATTTCACATCTCAGAAACTTAATTTAGGAAGCCCTGAGCCCCCATCCAGATCAGACTGTAGATCCATTCTGAGAAGATTGTGGGAGGTTTCAGAGGACTCCTGATTGAAGGACACTACTGACGTTTGCCCTGCTGGATCTGGCCTTCTTAAATTCAGAAAGGACTTTACCTGAGCTGAGTAGCCCCTGACCACAGACTTCATGGTTCTCCCCTAACACTAGTTTTGGTCCGGCTTTAAAATGTCATCTCCCCCAAAGACTATTGTACCTAGCCTTGCTTCTTGTGCATCTGGCCTATTTTTAATACTTAAGGGCATTCTGCTACTTTTACCTGACCCAGACTGTGGCCAAGTTATTTTCCTTTCTCAGGTATAACCTTTATCTCCTGCTGGTGGTCATCATGGGTCTTACCATGACTCCAGGTGAATGGCACACCATCTTGCTTGAATTCAACCACTTCTGTGGTCATTCTGAGCAGCAAGTGACACTCTTTTGTATTCCCTGAAGAGTGAATACAAAATTTAAATGTACAACCTGTTCCTGTAGCTATATCACTGTCTCTGGATGGGACAGTTACCTTGGCCTAGATATTCCTTATGTCTGTTTCAGAAGAACTCCACTGCTGATAAAATCTCAGTACCCTTTCTCCAACCGGAACAGAGGAAAAACAAGTGGAAGACTTCATCATGAAATGGAGAAGACCCACACTGATGGCAATTGCTGCCGGGGAATCTGGGATCCAGGCCTCAGTGGTCCAGCATGTGTGGTTGCTACATTTGCCTGGCTTGCCTTGAAACTACACAGCATATTTTAAGGCTTTGAGGTTGGACTGGTGTTTTCAAATATAGACACAAAGAGCTCTCCTGTGTTTGGGCACAGTAGGACATAGAGTTGGAGCTTCTGTCCTGCAGCAATGTGGGAAGAGGACACTGACTCCTGTACCTCTTCAAACCCTTCCTTCTTCTGGAAACTTGAGGAAGATGTGGGTCTGTGTCTAGAACGAGAATACTGACCTGTCGAAAACTTGTCTTCACTTGACTAAGCTATGGAAATGGCAAAATAAAGTGGCAGTTGGGTAAGAGATGGTTGACTAAAGGAATAACCTGAAAAACCAAAATGTCCTTTACCAAAGTCTGTACAGATTAGTTTGATCTTTCATTTCCCACCTTTCCTCTGCTTACATTTCTTTTCAGTGCTCCTTTTCTGTCCACTCAATATTGTGAATAACGTAAGTTCGGAATGTAGGGTGATTGCCTTGGAGTGTTTGAACCAATGTGGTATGATGGAAAGAGCTTGGGTTCCAACTCTGTCTTTGCTTCTAGCCCAGGTGACCTTGGTCTTATTGGACACCTCTCTGGGCCTCTGGGTTTTCCATCTGTAAAACAAAGGAGTGCTTTTCTGCCTCTAAAATACATCCACATATAATTGCTGATTTACACCCCCTCCCCCTGTTTGCAAGAAAGCTAGGTTTTCTCCGTTTCTCATAAAGCGGCATGAGCTCTGTTTGTAATGATGTTCAAAACTTTTACATGCAAATGCATGTAATTAATTTGTCATTGCCTGAATATATTATACTTTAAAACACTCTATTCTAAAACACAGTCTTTAGAAAAACAAATTTGCTGTGGAAAATGGATCATTGTTGCAGCTTGTCTAAAAGCCTTCCGGGCCTCTTCTCACCTACATTGTTGGTTCTCAGCCCTGGCTGCCCATGAGCCTCATCCACGGATCTGTCTGTTATACCAGGGCCTGGCCTGCCCACCTGCCGAAATGCCATGGAACTGGTCTGCAAGGGACCCCAGGCAAGTATTTTTTACCTTTGTAACATGGGTTTTGTTGAGAATGTACCCAGCAAAAACCTGCCGAGGCAGCCATTTCTGTATGTATAATTCAGTGGTAGGACTTACACTCACCCCACCCCTTCCCAAGTTATTTCTCCCTATTTGTATAAGCTCGCTGTCCCCAAAGATTCTTTTTCTGCTCCGTCACATTGCTATTGTCAGTTTAAGCTCATCTAGATACTCTTTAAAAGAGCATAGTATTCAAGGCAGATTTAAAAAAAACAAAACAAGTTTAGCTAAATGGCAATTCGGTTTAAAGGAGACTTCTAAGAATATCTTCAGCTGAGTTTGAAGAGGCTATGATGGGTATCATCACTCACTGCCATTGGGCCCTGTTGACTCCAGAGGACAGGGCAGAATTGCCCATGTGGGTTTCCCGTACTATAACTTCCTGAGCATAGAAAGCCTCTTCTTGCCCCTGTGGTGCAGCTGGTGGCTTCAAACAGCTGACTTTGTGGTTAGCAGTCCAACATGCAACCACTAGGCCCCGAGGGATCCTAGAAAAAAGATAATCATGGGGCAATACATGTAGGAATTCCTGAGCCCCTTATGGCTCCAGGAAGCCTGAAACTCAGGAGAATTTCTGTTCTACGTTTCTCTCTTTTGATCAGGATGATTGAATAGAATATTTGAATTTTTACAATGTCCTGTCATGGTAGTTGGGGACCACACAGCTCTTCCGGCCTCCTGGCAGTGGAGGCAGTTGTTCAGGGAGGGAACTACCCACACATTCCTTGTCCTCCTCCTCCTAATTCTCCATCTTCTATTCCTCCAGGCAAATGGAGATCAATAACCCTGCTTTAAGGAGCCTTGGTGGTGTAGTCGGTTAAGCATCAGGCTACTAATGGGGGAATCTGCTGTTAAACCCTCCATCTGCTCCATGGGAGAAAGATGAGGCTGTCTGTATCTGAACAGCTTTAGCGCCTCAGAAACCATATGACAGAGTAGGTACTTCATGCCTTACACGGAAACTTTCAAGGTTTTAAGCCCCCAGGCGTTATGCAACACGCTAAGATCTAGAACAGAGACATTACACATGCTATTAGATCAATTAACTGGGATGTCTCCTGAAACCATGACCCTAAACCTCCAAACCATAGTGAGGTTTTTGATCATATATAATCGGTTTCAACAATTAAACTTTTTGTTTTGACTTTGTTATAGAGACATCTATCACTTATTCTTTTTCCCATTCAACTTTTTACAGGTGTGCAACTGAAGGGCAGTGATTACAATAACCGCTGTACAACCCTACCTTAACGAGATTTCCCTGTGACCATGGAGACCATGAACTCCCCTTTTCTTCCCTCCAATCCTTGGCAATAACCAATAACGTTCGTCTCTCTATATTTGCCTTGTCGGGCCAGCTTTAGCTCAGCGGTTACTTCGTGACTGCAGCCAATCTATATTTGTCTTGTCTCTGTTAGGTGGGTGAGGTCATAGACGATCTGTCCGTCGTGATTCAAGTGTTTCATCGTACAGCTGTACCTTTTCGTCCCTGTGAAGCGTGCTGCAGTGAATACTGGTGTGCAAGTCTCTGTTGGCGTCTCTACTTTCAAGTCCTTTCAGTTTATGCAATTACTGGGTCACTCGGTATTTCTCTTTTTAAACTCTCTTGGAGGAACTACCACACTGTTTCCCACAACCCCTGGGCCCTCTCGTATTCCCATCAGCCGTGTCTACAGGTTCCAGTTTTCCCATATTGTTACCAGCATTTATGACTCTCTGTTTTGGGTTTTTACCTTCTCCATCCTACTGAGAGTGAGATGGTGACGTTTGGATTTGCATCTCTCTGGTGGCTAATGACACTGCATGCCTCCTGCCACATGTTTGGTGGCCACTGTGAATGTCTCTTTGGTGAAATGCCTGTTTGCATCCTTTGCCCGTTTTATGACTAGATTATTTGTCTTTTTGTTTTTAGGATGTTGAAGCCTTTTAAATATATTTTGCATATTAGATTTCTATCAGATATATGTTTTCCAAAGATATTCTCTGAGTTGGTAGCTGGATGAACAAAAGTCTTTCATTTTATGAGTTCCTATTTTGTACTTTTCCTGCTGGTGATCTTGCTATTATATTAGGCAACCCATTACTAAGGGCCAGGTCTCACAATGTTGCTCCTCTACTTGTTGTTCTTCTACTAAGAATTTTTATGGTTTTAGTTTGTGCAATTTAGTCCTTAATCCAGTTTGAATCTGTTTCTATGTATGGCGTGAGCATGCATTCTATTTAATTTTCCTGCACGCAGAATTCTAGTTTTTCCAACACCATCTATTGAAGAAACTTCTTTTAAAATGGACTCAGTGTCCTTAAAAATCAGCCGATCATAGATGTATGGGTTTGCTTCTGGACTCCCAATTCTATTCCATTGGTCCAGGTAGCTAATGCTTATACCAGTTCCAGGCTGTTTTGATTACTGTAGCTGAATAATATATTTCTAAACCAGGAAATATTGGTAATTCTACTTGGTTCATCTATTTCAACATTGCTTTAGCTGTTTGGGGGCCTTTTCCCCCTTACACATAAAACTGACAATGGTTTTTCCATTTCTGTAAATAAAGCGGTTAGAATTGTGATTGGAATAATGTTGGCTCTAAAGAATACTTTGGGTAGTATTGACCTTTTGACAATTTGACAAGAACATGAAATATCTTTCCATTTACTTAAGGCTTTTTAAATATTTTTCAAGAGTGCTTTATAATTTTCCCTGTGTAAGTCCCTCATATCCTTGACTAGACTCAATCCTAGGCATTTTATCCTCTTGGGTATTATTGTAAAAAGGCATCGTTTCCTCAATTTCCCATTGCTGATCTATAGAAACCTAATCTGGTTCTTAATTTGTCCACCTTGTACCCTGCAACTTTGCTAAATTCCTCTGTTAGCTCTACGGGTTTCCTTACTCTTTGGGAGCAATAGTATGTTCAAGAGCCAAGGTTGCAAACCACTGGACAGAAAAATAAAATGTGATTCCCGAGGCTGGTGCAAAAGACCTTCCTACGTTTGGCTCCTGCCTGCTTGCCCTCTGTATTGAACCAGCTGCGGGCCCTCGAACATGCCCATGTGTTTCACGTGTGCTTTTCACGCCCCCACTCATTTACATCTGCTGTTCTGGCCTAGGTTCTCTCACCAGCCTTCCTTCCAAAGAGCAGTCTGGTTGTACTTTCAGGACAAGTTTGTTTTACCTTCTGGCTGTCCATGGTGCTCTCCATAGTCTTCAACAACACCATAATTCAAAGGCATCAATTGTTCAGTCTTCCTTATTCATCGCCTAGCTGTACATGCATGACAGGTGATTGAAGACACCATGGCTTGGGTTAGCTATGGTGTTCAGCACTTGAAGTATCATCTTTGCTTTTGATCACTTTAAAGAGGCAGTGTCCAACAAATCTGCCCAAATGCACTATGTCATTGGATTCTCTGACTGCTGCTTCCAGGAGCATTGATCGTGTTTGCAAGTAAAATAAAATTCTTGACAACTTCAATTTGAAGTTCTCATTCTTCTCAAGTTTGTTAGGATCCACACAGTCGAATGCCTTAGCGCAGGCAATAAAACACAAGTAAACATCTTCCCGGCATTCTCTGCTTTCAGCCAAGATCTAACTCATTCATGTCAGCAATGATATCCCTCATTTCATGGCCTCTTCTGAATCTGGCTTGGATTTCTGGCAGCTGTTTGTCTATGTACTTCTGCAGTGTTTTAAAATTATTTTTTAACAAAATTCCACATGCAGGTGATGTTAATGATATTTTTCGATAACTGCCACATCAGTTTGGTTGCTTTTCTTTGGAATGTGCATAACTATGGATCTTTCCCAGTTGGTTAGCCACGGTTGGTTAGGTTGACTGTCTTCTCAATTTCTTCTCAATGTCTTGTCAATTAGTAAGTGCTTTCAGTGCTGCATTAGTCTGTTGAAACATGGAAACTGGTGTTCTGAGGGTTCTTGGTGCCTTGATTTTCACTAATGTCTGCAGTGCCATGTGGGCTGCTTCCCTTAATACCATTGGTTCTTGGTCATATGCTACCTCTTGAAATGGATGAATGCCAGCCAGTTCTTTGTACTATGACCCTATGTATTTATTCTTCTCACCTTCTTTTGATGCATTGTTCAATGCCAGGAGCCCTGATAGTGTAGTGGGTTATGTTAGGCTGCAAACTACAAGGTCAGCAGTTTGAAACCAGCTGCCAGTCTGCAGCAGAAAGATGAGCCTTGCTCCTCCTGCAAGAGTGACAGCCTCAGAAATCCACCGAGCCGGTTTTACTCAGCTGGGGGCTGGGGGCTGGGGGGAGGTAGGGGGGCGGGGTGGGTGGTCACCGTGAGTTTGCATTATTTAATATTTTGCCCTTTTAGAAGTCCTGACTGTCAGGACTCAAGAACAGGCCTGGTTTTCTTCAGTTCTTTCAGCTTGATAGATGCTGCGGCTGTTGTTGCGTTCTGGTTTCCTGGCTCGCATTACACCTGTATGCTTTGTCTTCGTGAGCTGCCCTTTGTTTAGTTCTTTGACTTCATCGAGTCTGCTGTTTGCCTGAGCTAGTCTCCATTCCCAAGTCAGTGTCAGGGTCTCTGCTGGCATCCTCTTAGATAATTTTTTCCTCTCTCGTTTTTAAAATGACCTTTTGTTTTCGTTATGTATGCTGTTCTTGATGTCACCCTACAGCACTGTAGGTCTTCTCTCATTCAGCATGTCCAGTTTGTTTTTGAGTTGTTCTCTCAGTTCAGGTTAAGGTCACACTTTGGGTCTCGCGGACATATTTTAGGAGGACACAATTCAATCCGTCTCAGAGCCTTTGTAAATGCTGTTCCTTCAGTAAAGCGGTGGGGAGTGGGGGGGTCTTCATCTGTTTTCTCATTTGTCTTTTCCTTCACATTAAGTTGTCGTTTCAAAGAAATCTTTCTTGGTCAGTACAATGTACCCTCATCTCATCTGTCATACTCTCACCTGCCTGCTTTATAGGATTTCACAAGATGTTATTTTGTATTCACGCTTACTGGAAGTTATATCATTAAATATAGATTCCATGAAGGTAGGGCTTTTGTCTCTCTAGTAGTGTCTCAGTGAACATTGAATTGATAAATGGCATTTATCCATAAGAAAATGTCTGGCGTACCAACTAGAAGGTGTTTAGTAAGTATTTGATAAATAAATGGTTACTTAAGAAAATACCTAGTGTACCAACTAGAAGATGTTTAATAAATGTTTGATGAATAAATGGTTACACAGACCAAAGATTTATTTTTTTTTAAATAATTTTATTGGGGGCTCTTACAGCTATTATAACATTCCATACATCATCAGTATCAATCACATTTGCACACATGTTGCCACATTCATTTCCAAACATTTTCCACTTGAGCCCTTGTTGTAAGCTTCTCTTCCCACTCCACCCCCCTTTTTTGTAATGAATCATTTTATTGGATACTCATACACCTCCCCTCACGATCCATACATACATCAATTGTATGCAGGCCTCATTTGCACACTTGTTGCCCTCATCACTCTCAAAACATCCTCCCTTCACTTAGGCCCCCAGTACCAGTTCCCCATATTTCCTCCCCCCCCATGAACCTTTAATAATTTACAAATTGTTATTGCTTTTTCATATCGTACACTGTCCATTGTGTCCCTTCACACATTTCCTTGTTGGCTGTGCCCCAGAGAGCAGGTTATATGTAGATCCCTGAAATTGGTTCCCCCTTTCTACTCCACCATCCCTCCACCCTCCCAGTATCACCCACCACTCCCATCACTAGTCCTGAGGGAACATCTGTCCTAAATTCCCCATGTTTCCAACTCCAGTGTACATTCCCTGTGCTAACCAGACTTGTCTGGTCGAACCGGGAGCATGATAATGGGTGGGAGGAAGCATTTGAGAACTAGAGGAAAGATGCGTATTTCATTGTTACTACACTGTACTTTAACTGGCTCATCTCCTCCCTGCAACCTCTCTGTAAGAGGATGTCGCTTCACCTCTTGATGGGCTTTGGGCCACCTATCTATCAAAGATTTCTTAATAGCACAAATAAAATTAGTCTGAGTGATATTTGCATTTTCTTAATTCAAAATTTTAAAAACCAGAAAGATAAATATCTTTTCAATTTTTATAAGAATATCACATCTCACTGTCACTTTAGAATCTTCACTTTTAGGGTCCATTCCAGTGGTCGTTCCTTTCCTCCAAGGATTCATTTGATAAATCGTCGAGGGCAAGAGATTTCC